>JABUQX010141072.1:40000-45000 GCA_015478945.1 Trachelipus rathkii
AAAGCATGGTGTCGGAATTATAGTGGGACCAAGACTGTCACCATGTATGCAAAGAATAAAAATTATAAATGAGAGGTTGATGCTGTGTTTGTGGTGAAGATAAACCGTATAAAATATTGAATATTCCAGGTATATGAACTACAACAGTGGCACTTATACGAGGGAAAAACTAGATTTATAGAACTAATGGAAGAAGAGGTGGGGATGTTGGACAAGGTGGAGAAGTAAGTGTTGATTTGAGATTTCAACGCTAGAGTAGGAAAAAGAAAAGAGATGGAGAGAGTATTGGGGCCATTTGGAGAGGAGACAAGAAACATGGAGGAAGAGGCGTTAATTGATTTTTGTGTAAGAAACGACCTAAAAATAATGAACACGTTTTTCAAGAATAGAGAGTCGCATATCTTTATGAGATATAGTTGGTATCATGCAACACAACAATTCGACTAAAATCGGTGATTCACTACATGATAGTCTCCGATAAAAGGATGATAAAGAATGCAAATGTGATTCCGGGAGTATCCTTGGACACGGATCATAAACTGGTGGTGGCGGTCATGAAGATAACAGAGTAGGGAAGAGTAGATGAGAAGAAGAGGCAGTGATCAGAGTGGAGAAGTTAGCAGAACAAGAGGCGAGACGAAATTATGCACGGGAAATGCAGGAACCTCTAAGGAATGGAGAAGAAAACGAAAACCTACAGGATGCCATCAGGGAAGTAGCATAGAAATCTCTTGGTAAAAGTTAGGTGTGGGTACTAGGAAGAGACATACACTATGGTGGGTCACGAAGGAGTGAAAAAAAGAAATTAAGGAAAAAAGGTAAAATGAGAAAATGGTTGAAAAGAAGAACAATGGCAGCAAGGGAGGGATATATATACAAGCAAGGAATGAGGCAAAGAGAATAAAGAGGAGGTTAAAAAAGATGGAGAGGAAGAGGATGGTAGGTTAAATAACGAGAGATGTGGGCGAAGGAAGAAAAAGTTATTTAAGATGCCGAAATCGTATAGAAAACCGAAAAGCGTAATTAGAAAAATAAAAGATGGAAACGTAGCAATTCTTGTGAGACTGGAAAAAAGAAATGATAGATGGATCGAATACTATAAAGATCTGCTAAGCGTAGAATACATCGAACAAGAGGAAGAAGGGAGGAGGAAGAGGAGGAAGAAGGCAGAGAGTTAACGGTGGAGGAATATAAGGAGGCTATAAAAAGGATGAAGAAGAGTAAAGCTCCAGGAGAGGATGGTGTGACTGTAGAGTTGGTGGTGGAGAGAGGAGAGGAGCTGAGAGGGAGAATTATCAGTTTGCTTAACTAGTTTTGGAGAGAGGAAAAGGTGCCAGAAAGGTGGGGCAAAGTAATAATAATAATATCGACATATAAAGGTAAAGGAGATGCAGTAAGCTGTAAAGGTATGTCACTGATGAACCATCTGACGAAAATTTACGAAAAAATATTTTAGAGGAGGTTGAGAGAGAGGGAAGAACCGAGACTCAGAGAGGAACAGCACTGCCATAGAAGAGGAAGAGGAAAGGAGAAAATGGTTACGGGGAAGATGCTGGAATATGGTAAGAGATTCTTTGTAGCGTTCATCGATCTGCAAAAGGCATTTGATTCGGTGCCAAAGAAAAAGCTCTGGAGAGCTATGAAGAGGAATTATGGAGTAAAGGGTAGATTGAAGAAGGTAATAGAAAGTATTTATGAATAATGTTTGAACCTAGTGCGAGAACGATAGATGATTTGAGGTGAAAAGAGGAGTGAAGCAAGGGAGTGTTTTATCGATACTGCTGTTTATATTAAATTTAGACGTGGTGATAAGGAAAGTGAAAGAGAGAATGGGAAAATTTGAAAGGGACCTAATGACATATGCGAACAATCTGGCATGTTAGAGCGAGAATGAGGAGACGATTCGAGAGGTGGTTGATCTGTTTGCGGAGGAGTTGGAGGAAGCAGGGATGAAGATGAACGTACAGAAAACAGAGATATTACCAGTAACCGGAGGAAATGAGGAGGGGAAGAGGATGATGGTGAGGGAGGAGGAGATAAAGGCGGCAAATATCTCCAATTATCTCGGAGGATGTTTTAAAAGAAGGGGAGGAAGTGAAGGAGAGATTACGTGAAGAATGGAAAAGTATGGATTTGTTATGAAAGCGGTATACCCCATGATGCAATATAGAAATATTAGAATAGAGGTTGAAAAAGTGATTTTTATTAGTATACTGACTCTGACACTGATGTACGGAGCGGAAACATGGACAACAACGAGAAAAGATGAGAGTAGAATACAAGTGGCTGAGATGAAGGTATTAAAGATATTATTGGAAAGAGTAGAAGATAAAGAATAAAGAATGAAGTAATTTGAGAAGATATAAGGGTGAAGAAGATGTTATTGAAGATGGATGTGGGGAGATTGAGATGGTGAGGACATCTGGAGAGGATGGATCAGGGGAGAATGTCGAAAAGAAGATGGGGACAACAGAGGACAGAAGACCAAGGGAACGACCGCGACCGAAGAAGAGATGGGCGGAATCGGTGGAGGACTCTCTGGAAAGATGCCAGCTACCAAGAATGAGAGTGCTGAAGAGAAGAAGAATAGTGCAAGAAAGGAATGTCTGGAGAAAGATGCTTGCTCAAATGACTGGATGAAGAATCCTTCCTAAAAGAAAGTAGGAAATATATATATATATATATATATATATACATATATATATATATATATATATATATATATATATATATATATATATATATATATATATATATATACATATATATAACTATATATATATATATATCTACTATATATAATATATATATATATATATATATATATATATATATTCTAGCAAAGGGGTATTGATTCTTATTATGGTGTTATGCTCTGATTATAAGTTTGAAAGGTTTGATAAGACTTATTTACAACTTATAGCATGGCATAGTCATAGTAAAAAGAACCAATGATAGGGAGACTTTCTGGATCCCTCCAGCCATAGCAGTAATATGTGCATTTGTTGTAAATTCGCTCATTAGGATTTGCACATACGCAAGCTTTAATGCTTCATTCTTTCCTCTCAATTTTTCATATAACTTTCTTGTCTTTTCAATCCACCTTCTTTATCACAGTTTCCAACTTTTTTTTTGAATTCCCACCCATTAATCCTTTTAAATATTTGTACCAGGTTACCCTCCCTTTTTCCCGTCATAGCCCGTTGGGCTATCCGGTGCCTCTTCCCGCATGGGTTTTCAGTTCACCCCACACTTCCTCCCCGTGGATGAGGGTACAAAAGAAAAACCGGTCATTTTAGCTCACATTTGACTGGTCCGTCAATTGTAAGGAACCCGAACGAAGGCTAAGAACTTAGGAGGCTATTCTTCACTTTGGTGTTTAATATGGGCTCTACGTGAAGTTTTAATGTGTCGTGTGGTACACGGGGGGCAAACTGGCATAGAGTTCCGGGGGATCTTCACGAGGCCACATCCACAGCATACCCTAAGGGATGGGGTCCAAGAGGTTGAATGGGTCTCCGGACTTTCCCCTTTTGTGGGAAGAAGGAATACCCTTCCTTATGAAATATACGCCATTCCAGCCCATCCTGTCATAACTGCTTATCCATGGAGATGAAGTTTGTTGTTAAATGATTTTGGAAAAGTTGTTAAAAGGAAAAACCTGCTTAAGCCAAGGTGAGTTTAACATCAGCAACAACAATTACAATCTCTCATGTTCCAGCCTGACCCTAATGCGGTCCCTACTACTTATAGAGCAGCAGGTACCTGTGCTTTACTTCCATCGCCTACACCTGAGAGTCCTTATAATTTCAGCGATTCGCCGACTAGCATACCCCAAACACTTCAGGTGCCCAAATGGTCCGGGTCATCCCGCAGTGGTGCCCCGGTCACAATCGCTCTCCTTTGCTTACTACATATGCAGCACCCCCTCCAGGAATGCTAGCAGATACATCATTCCTGATATATCATTACAATATAATAGGAAAGCAAGTATGGAAAATTCATTATGCAAATTACTTTACTGCCAAAAATGATATTAACAATTTTTAATCCATAGACAAAGAATAAACTTGTGAATAATGGTGAGAAATCTTACTTAAAAAAACAACTTCAATAGCATTTCTTCAATGTTTCCTTTTTTCAGTCTTTGCGTTCATCATTTTATATCAATTTACTATGATGTTTTTTCATCAATTTTATAGCTCTTACAGCTGTGTCATTGACTATTTTTGCATAGAAGCTATTGCTATTCCATGATGAAGGATTATCCACTAAAAATGTTCTGTTGACTCGTAGACGATCGAAAAGAGTCAAGTTCTTCTTCAAAACAAAATCCTGAAAATTCTTATCTAAATAACAAATATATTGACAGTTAGAAGCAGTCCCCTATTGTTACATGAAAGAAAGCCATCAAAATATAAATACAAATAATAATAATATTACTTATAACAATAATAATAACAGTTATAATCATAATAATAACAACATTCCTATTATTAAAAATAATAATAATAATAATAATAATAATAATAATAATAATAATAATAATAATAATAATAATAATAATAATAATAATAATAATAATAATAATAATAATAATAATAATAATAATAATAATAATAATAATAATAATAATAATAATAGTAATATTAATAATAATAATAATAATAATAGTAATAAAAATAATATTATTAATAATAATATTAATATTAATATTAATAATAATAATAATAATAATGACAATAATATAATGGCAATAAAAATAACAATAATAATAATAATAATAACCAGCAATAACAATAATAATAATGTAATAATAATAATAATAACAATAATAATAATAATAATAACTATTAATAATATCTAATATTATATCAGTACAATAACAACAGTAATAACATTTACAATAAGAACAGAAAGAACAATGTCACAATAAGAACAACAATAATAATAATAATAATAACGATAAGCTACTAAAAGTGTATGTCATAATAATAGTA
>JABUQX010141072.1:60000-71886 GCA_015478945.1 Trachelipus rathkii
TCCTCGAAGGAAAAAAGGAGTTCTTTGAAGAGTGACCGACCAAGAATTAAAAGAATATGATGTTTGTCTATCATGTGAGGCCGTCGGTCACCACTCGCAAACCTGTAAATTGAATTCACCTTTCTGTTGGTATTGTAGAAGGTTCCACAGGCGCGGGTCCACAGCTAATTGCAAAGAGGCCCCTACATGGTGGCCTTCCACAGAAGTTGACCAAATGGTCATTCTGTATAACAGCGCCGAAGAGTTGGAGAAGGGCTTGAGGGCAAAGAGATTAGAACGCCAAAGCGTAGATAGGAAGAGTCAAAGGACCTTCTCCAAGAAAAAGGAAGAATATAGTTCCCGCGTAGGGAGTGGGGAGAAGAAGAAGATAGTTTATGTAGCTGACAGTTAGTTAAGAGACTCTGAGTTGAGTGAAGAAGAGGAAGGGGAAGAGATGGCCCCTGAGAAAAGCTTCTTCAACCCAGACGATCAGGCTGATCAGGAAAATTTTCGTCAAGCGGCAAAAACAAGGAAAGAATGAGAGGAGAAAACAAGGTACAGGTAAATAGCCGAGAAACAGATAAGATAGTAGCTCAAACGTTCTTCCAGGAAAGTGTCGATCGACCTTACAAATTGGAGCATCACTTTTACACTAATGTTTATCTTGCGCCTACTATAGGAGAAAGGGAAGTCAAGACTTGCGTCCTTCTAGATAGCGGATCCAGTATTAGCTTGATCACTCCGAAGAGGTTAAGAGAGTTAGAAAAAGAGGGAAGTTTTAAGGTACCTCTTCATGCAAGAGATCTCATCGTACAAGGAGTGGACAACCACCCAACTAAGTTAAAGGGAGAGGTCCAATTATATCTCAGGATGCACGAAAAATATTACCTCATTACGTTTCAGGTGAGCGAGGTAAAAGGTGATCCTAGTTGGGACGTGCTACTTGGTAATAATATTCTCGCTAATCTACCTATAACCCTAGATTTGTTTTCTTCCAAAATGTAAATCAAAGAAGGTAAAGTAGTGGACATTCCTGTTTTTGCCAAGCAGGGCATGTATTTAATCTGAGAATATACGGCTGGAGGTCTCCGACAAGTAAGAGATCCCGCTCTGTCCGAAAAAAACTAAGTAGGCAACAGTTGCCTAGAGGAAAGAAAGTGAGTTTCGCGTTAAACGAAACCTTTTCTATCCAATCAGAGGCGGATGGAGGTCTTTGACAGGTAAGAGATCCCGCTCTATCCAAAAATCCCTTAAGTAGGCAACAGTTGCCTAGAGGAAAGGAAAAGAGTTTCGCGTTGAACGAAACCTTTCCTTCCCAATCAGATAGTGTGATAAGAAGAGCAGAGTTGGAGACGAAAGTTGTTCAATCCTCTCATTATCATAGCTCTGAGAACCAGGGAGCTAGGCCAAAGTTTAAGCCCACTTCTTCTAAAATAAAGGAAGATTTGAGTCGAACTGAAAAGTTTAAGATTTCAGCGGCTCCAAACCAAACCAAATATGGTTATTTGATGCTCGATGAGGAAATCGAGATTGATTTGCCAATCATAGAAAATACTTTCCTGCCAGCGCAGTCCTCTGGTCATTTGAAAGTAAGGCCCAAAACTCAAGATAATTTTGAGTTGGAAAGAATGTGTTTAATGGCACCAGCTCTTTCCAAAGGCCCTCTTTATGTAGCTAACACGGTAAGTCCCGTGCGTAACAATACAATCATACTCAATTATATAAATCTGAGTGATCAACAAATTTATTTGAGAAAAGGATTGTATTTAGGAAAGAGTCATCCCATAATAAGTTTAATAGTGAACATGTTGAATTAGGCCCAAAGACAGGAGGACAGAGTAAACAGATAACCTCCGCCAATGTAGCCACATGTTCAAAAGGTCTTTCTAAGACAAAGTTAAAACAAGTTTATAGGGAAATCATCGAAGAAAAGATGTCAAAAGAAGATGCTGAGAATAGCGTTTTAGAGAAGCCAGAGTATTTGGAGGATCTTCTCGAGCTTTTGATGGAATTCCATGATGTATTGGCATTAGACGAAGATACTGTTTCCGTCTGTCCCCTTCAGAAATTTAAAATCGAGCTACTTCCGGACGCTCCAAAAGTTATATTTCGTAAGCAGTATCGCTTACCACACAAATATCTGCAGGATATAGATGATTTTAAGGATGCGGCATTAAGGAAGGGTTATATAAAAGCCTGTTACAGTCCACATAGCTCACCCTTATTGGTAGTGGCAAAGAAGAACTCGTCGAAACCAAGAGTTTGCATTGACTACCGTTATTTAAATTCATACAGCGTTCAAGACGTGTTCCCACTACCTAGCATTGAAGAGATATTTACTTCGCTAGAAGGCAACACGGTCTTCGCCTCGGTAGATCTCATAGACGCGTATAACTCACTAGAGGTCGAAGAAGAGACACAAAAGCTATTGGCTTTTAGAACGAGAAAAGGCCTTTTTGCTTCACTCGACTTATGTTTGGGTATAAGAATGCTCCCTCCATTTACGCTAGAGCAATGCAAATGGCCTTGAATCACCTCCTAGGACCGGTTGCACAAGTGTATCTTAACGACGTCCTAGTGATGGGCAGAAATGTAAAAGAGCACTTTCAAAATTTGAGGAAAGTTCTTACAGCATTTCGAGAAAATAATCTGAGGGTAAAATTGTCTAAGTGTAGTTTCCTACAATCGTCAGTCCTGTATCTAGGGTTTAAGATAGGAAGAGATGGAATCTCCCGGGACCCTGCTAAGGTCGAGACCATAAAAAGTTTTATCCCTCTTACAAATGTAAAAGAAACGCAGAGTGTTTTAGGTTTCTTCTCCTACTTTCGCTTTTTGATAGAGAACTTTACGTTAGTTGCACAGCCTTTGTATGATCTGGTGAAGAAAGACGATCCGTTTGTATGGACGAAAAAGCACCAGGAGGCTTTTAATACACTAAAAGATAAGTTAGTGGTGCAACCACAGCTAACGTTTCCCGATTACAGTAAAGAATTCTTTGTAAATACTGATACTTGTAATTACGGCATCGGGGGCATTTTGTACCAGCTTACAGATGATGAAAAGGAAAAGCCCCTCTCATTCATTTCTCGTGTACTCCGAGGTAGTGAAAAGAATTACGATACAATAGAGAAAGAATGTTTGGCCGTGGTGTTTTGACTTCAGAAGTTTAAAAACACCATCTTCGGCTACAAGGTGACCATTATCACCGATAACTAACCTCTTTGTTTCATTTTCCGAAACAAACAACAGACAGGTAGATTGGCCAGATGGAATTTATTTGTTAATAGCTTTCCCCCCACTATTGTGTACAAGAAAAGGAAAACCAATGTTCCGCCGGATTACTTGAGTAGACACCCGGCCCAAAACGTTTCCTTTATCCGAGAAAAGAAAAGACCTTGTTTACCCCGAAAAGATTTCGTCTTGACGAAGGAGACGTTTAAAAGGGAACAAGAAAAGTGTCCAAGATTGGGTTAATTGGTACAATGGGCTAAGGCAAATCCGAAAACCTACCAACATATTTTTATTAAAGATGTTCTGTATTACGCTACTCAGACGGAACCTTATCTCATCCAAGTCCCCGACAGCATGATCTTCACTGTGATAGATCATTGCCACGCTTCGCTAGGCAGCGGTCATGGTGGACGTTAAAGAACACAAAAGAGTGTGAGAGAAAAGTACGTTTTCCCTCATCTCGGTAAATTAGTGAAAGAATATTGCATGCAATGCGTGTCTTGTGCCAAGGCAAAGGGCCCCAGACCTCCTTCAGCCGAGATTAACCGATGGCCTTTGCCCTACACACCGTTTTCACGGGTCCATGTAGATAATATTAGGAAGCTTTCAACTTGTACAGAATCTGGAGCCCAATATATCTTAGTATTTCGAGACGTGCTCACCCGTTCGTCGAATTAGTGCCATGCAAGACAAGAACAAGTAAAGAATTCGCCAGAGCACTATAGGAGAGGGTCATATGTCGGCATTCTGCAACCGACGTCCTCGTCTCGGATAATGCACTTGAATTCACAAGTGAGGCATTTAAGGACCTATGTAAAGCTTGGAGAATAAAGAAAGTGAATATTCTGCCTTATAAAGCTTCGAAGAACGGAGTAGTTGAAAGGATAAACTCCGACATCGAGTCTTTTCTACGACATTACGTAAAAGACAACCCCAAAGATTGGGACAAATACATCAGTTTTGCCCAAATCACTATCAATTCTGCTTATAATCGATCTATCGGATCTTCCCCCATTTCCTATTACATGGCTATGTAAAAAGATTGCCTTATGAAATGCCTGATTATGTTTCCCCTTATGTAAATAAAGCGGAGGAAAAGAGATTCATCTCAGATGAAGTCGATACTGTGATAGAAAGGATCGATAATAAGAGAATTGGCAAGAGAGAAGTTGGAGGAAGAAACAACTAAGACATTGGAACAACAGCATAAAAAAGCCAAGCAAAGAGAGTTCAAAATAGGAGATTATGTCTTCATTAAGGCCGTTAAGAAGCCCCATCATAGCTCAAAGCTATGTAAGAAATTTGAAGGACCTTACATTGTAAGATGTCTAAGAGGACCCAACAGATTAATGGTTATCTGTCTAAGTTCCGGTAAGACTTTCTCGGTCCATGTAGATAATGCAAAGGTCATTGCAGCTGAAAAGATTACGGAATCGCAGTTCGATTTCATGAATGACGAGGTTTGGAACCCTCAAACTGTTGAAGACATATTAAATTCCAATGAAGGCGCAAGGGAAAAGACTAAAAAAGAGGCACCCAAGTGTGATCCAGAAATTAGTTCAGAAGAAGAAGATGGAGATAAAGGATACTCCACTCCTCCCCGACGTCCGCCTTCCTATTGTTCCCTTCCAATTCTCCCACCACAACCAATTCAGTTTTGGAATGATATTTTAAGTTATCAGACTCCCATAGAACATCCAATCCCCTTGGAACTTGAAAGGAATAGCAACTAGGTTGCACGAAGTGCCCCTTCTAAAGGAGATTTTGTTTGTTCCACGCCTAGAAATGACTTCAAAGGTTCTACCCCATATCACATAGCTTCGATGAAAGGGTTTAGACCATCTTTGTCACCCATTCCCCAAGAGTTTTAATTTATTCCCCTACTAAAGAAATTATTCAAGAACTACCTGAGCACGAAGGCGAGATTTATGGAGCCTACGGTGGATCTCCCCCAAGAATTTCTTCCCCTGAGAAATCTCTTCTTATTCCTGAAAGCTATGGAGATCACCCAACTTCTATTACCGTAGATTCGCCCGTAAAGGAAACCATTAAGGATGACAGGAAACAAGATCCGTCGTATAGACCGCACCAATTGTTTTCTGGTCCCCGAGAATCTACCCCCAGGGTCACAAGAAGTCAAACAAGAATGAAAGAACAAACATTACAAAAGGCCGAGGCAAAGGACACCACGGAGACTACAGTGAAGACTCCTATGGTCCAACCTCCGCCTGTTACTTTAGATTTGAATACTACAGTTAGGGGAAATAAAACATATTATTTGCCTCCCAACTATTATTTCGTATTGATTTTTCTTTAGGTTTAAGGAAATTGTCTACGCACATTTTTCATTTGTATAGTTTTTTTTTGATACAATACTTAGTCTGGATTAACAAATCAATTTAGGTTAAGCGATCTAGCTTGGATTAATACTTTAGCTTGGATTAACAAATCAATTTAGGTTAAGCGATCTAGCTTGGATTAATACTTTAGCTTGGATTAACAAATCAATTTAGATTAAGCGATCTAGCTTGGATTAACAAATCAATTTAAATTAAGCGACTTAGTCTGGATTAGTAATCTCGCGTAAATTAGCTTATTAGTTCGTTAATTTGAATTGCTTTTAATGTTAAAAGAACTAAGCCCAAAAACGTTTCTTTCAAATAGGTTTTTCTTATTGGGAATTAAGATACGGGAAAGTACTCCTAGAATTAAGACGAACACTACTGGGAATTAAGATACGGGAAAGTACTCCTAGTAATAAAAGAAAGAATCGCGAAAGATTGAACAATTCAGTTCTTATGTTCTTATAATTTTAGATATCATTTATAGTTTTTTTTGCTTAAATTAATACTTAGTTTGGATTAACCACGTAGTTTAAACTAAAACTTAGCTTAGATTAATTACTTATTGGATTAGATTCATAAAATTATATTTCTGCTTATTTTTTTTAGATAATAAGTCTTAAGAATACGTCTTACTCCAATGGGGGGGACAACGAAATTTTTAAAATAAAAAATACTATAAAACAGAAAAAGCAAAAAACTTTTCCATTGAAAAAAAAATAAGAAAACAAGTAAACTTCAATAATTTTAAGTAAAACTTACCTAGTTTTTTTTTGTAATTTGGAAATTATTCTTTAACTTTTAGTATTGAAAAATAAGTTAACTAATAAGTTTATAGTTTAAAGAATTCCTTAAGTAGTAATTGCTTTTTATTTCAGAAACTAACCATTAATTTCTAATGTTTAAAAGTAATCACGCATGATTAGGCGAAATTATTTAGTACAAAATTATAAGAAAGATTATAAAGTATTTCAAAATGGCTAAATATTTCAGAAATGAAGTTCGGAAAATTGATTTTGTTTCTACTCACCATCATATTGACATGTCAAAATACCTTGTTGAAAGAAAACGAAGAAACAAAAATCCTACCTGGCTTAGTCTTATATCGCACCGGTGAAGTAAGTTTTATAGAAGGATACAAAAAATTTAATCATTTCCTTGGAATGTCCTTCAGATATCAAAGAAACAGTAATTAAGATGACTAAGCTAGTAAATAATATCAAGGATTAATTTTACCATCTTTCGAAGCTAAATTTCTGAATGTTTCAGTAAGCCAAAGAGCTCACCAATGAAATTTAAACTAATGACCATTCGGGTGAAAGTTTTGGCACAAAAATTAAGTGAAGTGAGTGAATTACCTTGGATCTCAGCACGATCAAAAAAGAAACGAGCTGCTTTTGAGTTCGGAGGAGACGTCCTCAACATTTTTTTTGGTACGGCAACTGATAAAAAGGTAAAATTACTCCGAAAGAAAATTAACATCCTAGGCAATTACGCTTCCGCATCAAATCTATTGATTACTGAGTTAAAAGAACAACTAAAGTCAAATACCCGTACGTTGATGAGTTTTAGAGATAGTTTACAAAAGCTGATAGAGCTCCAATCAAGTTTAAGCGCTACGCATAACATCATAAATCAAATGAGAAGTATACGTGCATTAATAAATTTAATCGAACAAACTGTGAACAACATACATAATATTCATCAATTAGTGATAACCTCACTTCAATTGGCGAAAAATAAAATCACTAACTCGCAACTTTTTTCTCCAATATTCTTATTACGTTTTGAATTGGAGATGAACACAGAAACAAAACTGCACACGGTTATACCCCTAGAAACAAAGACATATCAATCTTTCTTAACTTATTCTTGGACTCTCCAATCTTCTGCTAGCCCTTATGAACTAATTACTTTAATTTCTTTTATCTCAGTAGAGAAATTCCCTTCTCATAAACTTATACCTTCCTTACTCACCTTCCATTGAATCATTCTCTTGTTCGAGTAATGTACAACGATCCAAACAATTATTTCTTCGTGAACTATGGTCAACGGAAATACACTTATCTTAAAGAGTCGGCACACAACCTTTGTCGACATCTAGGCAAATTAGCAGTCTGTCCCCAATCCCAGGTGTTTGCTTCCATTGATGATCAATCTTGCTTGTTAGCCCTAATCCTAAATTTTACCAATGATTTTTCGCATTGTCCCATTGTAGAATACAAGTCTATGGAACCTTATACTGTCACCTTAGGACATTTCACACTTATTTCTTTCTCAGAAAAAACTAGGGCTTCCATCGCATGTGAAATAACCAATTCTATACAGCACGTCTATGACTATGTCTTTACTATTCCAAACGGTTGTGCTTTTACTTCTGCCAGGTTTCAGTTTGAAAATCCTATCCACTTGGAAAAGAATATAACACTTTCTTCCTTAATTTCTCACTCTGATCATGTTTTGTTCAATTTCTTATCTCATGTTGCTTTACCTAATATATCTTCTGTCTTGTTTCCTAAGTTTCAAGCTCTGAAGGAAATTCATTGGAATCAGAGACTGGATCGATTAAATCAATCCTTACATCCTTTTACCCCACATATCAAGTTTATCCCATATATCGGAGGAGGAACTTCAGGAACCATCTTTTTCCTCTCTGTCCTTGTCATCGCTTACTTTGTTTGGACCAAAAGAGTATACCTTTGTAGGAAATGCATACCAGAGGTGTCGAACCCAGCTGAGAACATCCCACTTCAGGCTGTGCCCACATCCAACGTTCGAATACAGTTAGCACCTGAAGATGCGCCTTTGGATAACACCATTCAGGTCAGACCTTTGCCACGTTCTCCGACCCCATCTAGGCGTTTAGCTTTACTTCCTAGACCTCCTATGCCCTTTCCTGTTCCTCGTACTTTAACTTCATCTGAAGTACATGCAACGAATGCTAATTGAGATTAATCTTTAAGGTAAAAGACTTTCTTAACAAGGGGGTCCTTTATCGTGTGTTTAAAATAGTTCTTGAACGATCAAGAACGTTTTACAATGAGCATACTTCGCATTCCTTTTCTCTTTGCTGTTCCTAAGAATGCACTTCTAATTTCTCCTTATAAGGAGCTTTCCTTGTTTCAAAACCCTGACTCATATTGGAAAACGTAAAAATCCCGCCTGCCTGCCGCGCAAGAAGCAAAAGCAGCGTCATTACTCCTGGGGACATGGAAGTTAACGGTTGAGTTTTGCTAGTGAAAACAAATGTATTCTGAGTGAGCAGTATGTTTGTGAATTTCAAACCGGAGATCATTCCAATTAAGAGTCTCTTTCAACTAGTGTACCAAAACTAATATTTATTAATATATATATATATTTATTAAATATATATATATATATAAAGACATATATTTATGTATATATATATATTTTCTATAACTATATATATGCCTTATGTATATGTATATATATATATATATATATAACTATATCCTTCATACATCATACATACAAATACTGCTATATGCTAATAACATATATATATATATATATATATATATATATATGAAAATATATATATATAAGAAAATAATATGCATTCTCTATATGTTATATATGTATATATATAGACAGATTTTATATATATATATATATATAAATTTCCTAACATATATATATATATATATATATATATATATATATATATATATATATATATATATATCATATATCCTTCTTTCATATGCTGTATACATATATACTTTCACTATATGTGTATATATATCACCAGCCAGCATATACATACCCGCCAGCCAACTTTGCTGTAACATACAACAATATATATACCATATATATACTCCTTTAGCTTGGAATTTATTTATAAATATATAATATATATATATATAACTCTCATATATATATATATATATATATATATATTTATATATATAACACTATCTATATATATCTATATATAACATATATATCTTACTATTACATATATATATATATATATATATATATATATATATATATATATATATATATATATATATATATATATATATATTTTATATATATAATATTTTATATATATATATATATGCTATATATATATATATATATATATATATAACAATAACATATATACTACTTAACTATATATAGAGACGTATCCTCTTAACCACTTCTCACATGTATATATCTATATATATATATATATATATATATATATATATATATATATATATATATATATATATATTTATAAGAAATAGTTTATATATTAGTATTATTAAAGCAAGGATGAACAAACTTATAATCTCACATACGCTGACAAACATACTCTCGAACTTCTTTACCCTCTCCCTTACAAACATGCTCACTGACTTACACACACAAACACACAAACCCTGTAACACACAGACACATTAATTATGCGGACACTTTACTTAACACCTAATCTAACCAAACCTTACTGATCACATGACTTATTTTCATAACTTCATGCATCTGTGTTCCACTTTCTATAAGTCACAGGCTAACATTTTCACTTTCACATTTAATATTCAAATCTATTTTTTTCTGTGCGCATCAACTAATATTTCTAGTACATAATGAAACATTTATATTTTGTTTCAACTTTCATTTTAAAAAAAATTTATTTTTAAACTTTTTATTTGTAAAATTTTATTTACTTAAATTGAATTGTTTAAAACATTTTGATTTTAGTTATTTTTTTGATTTTTTTTGAAAAAATATGTGCCTTATTGACCTTAAACAGTAAGGCAGTAGGGCAAAAATCACACCCACTCCCTTCAACCATGCCATGCCATGCCATGCCTTGCTATAACATGTTTTAATGAATTACAGCTTTACGTCATATTTGAGCATGTGTTTTGTATATGAGTGTCAGAAAAATTAGTTCTTTGTATAAACACAACATTAAAATAAGTTTTTTGTATGACCAAAACATAATTTATTAAATGATTTTCATTTTTATACAATATCTTTTATTTGTTTATTATTTTACTAAAAGTATCAATTATCTTTTAAACTCTACCAGCTACATTTAAATATATATTCTTTTAAAGTGTAGCTTTACTAAATGTACACTATTTTTAAAACCTCTTATATAAACCTAACATGGGCATTACTCATGTACCCCTGAAAATAATAACAAACAAACATGATAACTTTACAATCTCTGTTGTATCGTTTACGTGCCTACTTACATAGCATCTTGTTATCATTTAATGAATAACATAATTTATTGTTTTATGATGAAAATTTTATTAAGTTTCCTTTAAAAGATATATCTTTAATGAACAAGCTAGAACAGGAGCTAATTATTTAATTGGCTCCCAACGTGATTTTAACTACTTCTAAAATACTTTCAAATTTATTTAGGACCATTGTGGATATATTATATCGTCACCCTACGTGATCTCATCCACTCCTTAATTACTTTTAAATTTATTTAGGTCCACTGTGGAACTCTATATTGGCGCTCAACGTGTTTTATGTGACGTAGTACAAAGTACTTGGTATCAAAAACTTTTTAAAATTTAAGCAATTAATTTTTTTCTCTCAAGTGCCACTCGGATGGCACTGAGTAATTTTATATTATTTTGTATATTACTATGACTTAGGCATATTAAATTGGCACCCACGTACATTACAGTGACGCACATGCGTGACCATTTTCCATTCAAACTTAAATTTTTTTTTTTTACAAATAACAACTTTTTTCTTGCGTCTTTAATATTTGTTATTATATTTTTGGGTATATATTTTTTATATTGTGATTGCGTGTAAAATCTTTTAAAATTTTCATTTCACCTTGTATATTTTAAGTACCGTACTTTCGCTGTACACCCGCAAGGGAGTGCCTACACTTAAAGCATTGCTTTTAAGTGCAATATAATAGTAAATCTGTTCTACTACTCGAAACTGAGTTCAACCCCAATTTTAGTTGGTTACCCCTAATATTTCCCCCGCTATTCGGGATATTTATTTTACGTTTATCCGGGGTAGTTTTATGAGGATGCGAGCCTCCAATTACACCCACATATTTTATTATAATTTGTTAAGCGTCATTATGAAGCACCATCAGATATTTTCTTTAAAAAAAATATTCAAATCCTTCGGGCAATTTTTGATATTTTTAACCCCACTCTAAGGTTTTTTTTTTAACCGATATTTTTTTAAATATTTAAAAAAAAATTTAAATTTAAATCAAAATCCCACACTATGGGGATATATATTTTCTAAATAAATTTTTTATTTATATTTTAATAATAAAAAGTGCTACCTCCCCCATAAGAAAGGGGTTTTATTCCCCTTTCTTTTA
>JABUQX010141073.1:0-21223 GCA_015478945.1 Trachelipus rathkii
CTAAAACTGCCCATCAAAACACACATTGTACTATAGATCTATACCTCTTATTCCAGACCATAGTTTCACTACAATGCATTGACACAGGTAACAGCATACCCTCATGTAAGGCCCTAGCGCAATCAAGACTTGGTCCCTTTACATCCACCAAGGATTTAATTACTCCAGCCACATTTCTACTATTCACAACTTTTCTACTACATTCTGCATCATCCGTTCCCTTTTCATCCAACATACATCCTAAATATATAAACTCAGACACTTGTTCCAGTTGCTCAACATCCAGCATAACTTCACACTGAGAACTGTAATCACTCACAGCCACAACCTTACTTTTATTTATATTTGCTTTCAAACCCTTTCTTTTACACATCTTGACAAATCCCTCTACAAATCCTCTCAAACTCTCTTCAGATTCGCAACACAAAACCAAATCATTCGCAAATAATATGTAGGGCACCCTACACTCTCTTCCATTCTCCATTATTCTAACATCTTCCCATGCTACCCCCACCTCAAATTTTTTCATAACCCCATCCATGTACAAATTGAATAACCAAAGAGACATAACACATTCCTGCCTCACTCCACTATTAATATTAAACCAATCGCTTTCAACTCCATTTATTTTTACAAACACTTCACTATCGTCATACATACTTTTGATTCCATTCAGAAGCCTACCACCAACACCATATATCACAAACACTTGCCATAGAGCTTCCCAATTAATCCTATCATACACCTGATACAAATCTATAAAACAAATACAATTTATTCGTTTTCTTTCTCATTTTCTCCAACATTTGTTTCAATGTAAAGATTTGATCCACACATCCTCTACCACTTCTAAACGCACCTTGTTTTTCACAATCAGTCCTTCAATCACTCAATGCACTCTTTCGACCAAAATACCAGCAAATATCTTCCTTACAACACTTGATACACTAATTACCCTATAATTCCCTTATATAAGGGTACTATTATTGCTCTCCTCCAATCCCTCAGAACTATACCCTCCATAAACGCTTTGTTACACAACTCCAAATCCACTCAATCACCATCTCGCCCCCGTTCTTGATCATTTCACCAGTGATTTCATCTATACCTACAGATTTACCATTATTCTACTTTCTCACTCTACCCATTACCTCCTCCTTACTAATAACCTCATCTCAAAATACCTATTTCTTCTTGTACCATCAAACCCACACACATTCACTATCACCTCTTCATTACTGCCAATGTTATACAGATTTTTGAAGTGTTCCTTCCACACTCCCCTCACATCCATTTCATCAATTATTATGAAAGAACCATCCATATTCATTATTATAAGCAGATTCCCATTATTCTCATTCTTAACCTTTTACGCTTCCTTCCGGGAGAGCTTCCTATTCCCCTGTAAGTCCCCATTCATCCTCCTTCCAAACAGCTCATTTACCTCATTTTTCCTCCTACGTATGCAACTTCTAGTATTTCTTTTTTCCTCCTAATATAATTACAAACATCTTTCTTTTGAGACTTCATCATTGGCTTTTAGTACATTTAACCACACTTCTTTTTTACTTTTGACAGCTTGTATTACCTCTTCATTCCACCACTCACTGTTAACATTCTTAGTTCCTACTTTAGCACATCAACATACTTTTTTTTTGCACTACTATCAACGGCTTCCTTCATATGCTTCCAGATTTGTTCAGTTTAAACTTGTTCACATTCAGCTAATTCATTTGAAAGCACTCTTAAATACTTAGCCTTATTACCTTGTTCACTTATTTCTCACTCTTAATTCTACCCATTTCCTTCCTTATCACATTCCTCTCCATCCAAGCCCCCAGTAACTTAATTTTACATAAAGCAACATAATGATTTGAAAATTCCATTCCTAACCTTCTTCACTGATTTTGTGGTGATTGGGTCTTACCGGTAAGTATGAATTAAGAATTAGTCCAGAAGCTGTTGGGGAAAGCAGGTTGAGTCAGTCAGACACACGTTCTAGGGAGTTTCAGGTATGTGAAGAGAGTTTTTTTTGGTTTGTTTGCATCATATTGCCCATATTATTTATAATTTTTTATTGCTGTCTGCTATAATCGAGAAATGAGAGATGGGTGAGTGTGAGGGTGGGTGTCCAGATGACATCCGTAACCATAAATTTCTATCTCTTCACCTCCTGTCCCTTAAGTTTTATTACCCTCTATTCCGACTTTTTCTTTTCTTTTTTTTGTCGTCTGGTAATGATTGTCGTTTTTTGAGTTTTTTTTTTTTTTGTATTACTAATATTTTATTTTCCTTTTCCTATCCGAAAGGTATAAAAATATTTTTGTTACTTTTTTGTTACTGATTGACCATACCTGAGACAAGACGATTTGGGAATAAAGATTTTGACGTTGGCCTTATTAAGAGTGATTCATTTTGGAATTAAGGTAATTTTATTATTGCTATTTTATTATTTATAATTATTATTATTATTATTATTATTATTATTATTATTATTATTATTTTTTTTTTTTTTTTTTATTTTTATTAGTTATTTTTATTATTGTTATTATTTTACCAATAATTATTATTATATTTGTTGGTAGTCTTTTTATTATTATTATTGTTATTATTATTTTTCTATCATTATTATTATTGTTATATATATGTTATCATTATTATTATTTATTACCATTTTTTACCATTATCATTATAAAATTTTTTATGTATATTGATGGGGTTTAATGTTTTTTCAGTTGTATTACTGGAAAAAACTGGATCAGACAGTCGATTTTTTTTCCCCCTTCTGCTAATTTTGGACTTATTTTGAAATATTTTCGTGGAAGTTGGATGTAGTTTGAAGATACCCCTGAAATTACCTGCAGATTTTTTTTCCTAAAATTACTAGCAGAAATTTTTTCCCTAAAAATCACCCACTGAAATTATACCTAAAATTACCCACAAAAATTTCCCCCTGAAAATTACCCATTGAAAATTACCCCACTGAATATTACCCATTGAAAATTACCCCACTGAAAATTACCCATTCCCTCCTATTGGAATTGGCACATTTATATTTTCCCTTGAAATTGTCCCCCCTGATTTTTGTAGAAAGAAATTTTTACTGTTCTATGATGTGAATTTTTTTTGATTGATGTATCAAGTTTTTTTATGAGAATATTATGGTAAAAGGGAAGGTTAATAATAGAATTGTTTACTTATTTTGATTTAATATAATTTATTGTATATGTTTTTTTTGTTGTTCAATATTGATTTTTTTTGTAAATAAAATAATTATTTTGGGGGTTTTGGTCATTAGACGATCTTGACGACAGACTGACGTAATAAATAACAACCTGGCTGCTTTTTTTACTTTATAGTTTTTTATTAAACTTAACCCTTTCGCTGCTGAGGCCGTTAAGGTTTCCGGCACGAGTTATTGTCTTTAGTATGACTGATGTCGACTATGTGTCACCATAAATCGTATTCGTTCTATAAGTTCAGTTATGGATTCTTTGGTTTCCTTTCTAAATTTACGTTATGCTACATTTATCTTGTGACATTTGGCAATTTTAAGACCTGTTTGAGCATATAAATCCTGGTCCCGCCTTTGAATTTAGTTAGTATGAACTCAACGCATTCGGGGGGAGGTGTTTCAAAGCTCGGTTTTATTGAAAATTTGGCTTATTATTCTAGATTCTTGGATGATTTTTTATCATTGTATCCCCCTTATCCCCCATCCCAATGGCTTTCATCTCTACTTGAGAGCCCCTCAATCTATTCCTTTTTTTTCCTCCCCCCCTTACCCCACCCCCAACCTTTGCCTCAATGTGAACAAAATTTCTTCTTATATATATATATATATATATATATATATATATATATATATATATATATATATATATATATATATATATATATATATATATTATATATAAATATATATATATATATATATATATATATATATATATATATATATATATATATATACTCTTAATATATATATATATATATATATGGAAGCAAGATAAATAAATATGTGCATATTTCTTCCATCATACCTGACACAGCGAATGGGTTAAACCATATGTGTTTTCGTTCGCTCCTTCAATTTCCCTGCTGGAAGGCCACACAAGCTTATTTTAATTGTAGTTAGTTAGTTTTCATAACTGCCACATTTGGCACCCAACGTGGGGCCTTCTAAAGGGGAAAGTGAAGGAAGCAGGTGTGACTGAGAAGAGAAAAATGGCTACAGCTGAGGAGTTGTGTTTAGAAGTGGAGAGATTGAAAGAAGCGTTGCAAAAGAAGGAATGAGAGAATGAGGTGTTGATAAATGAGTTGAGAGAGATGAAAGAGGGAATACAAGATATGAAGAAACGAATGGAAGAGAGAATGATGGCAAGAATGGATGACATAATGAATAAAAGATTTGCGAATGAGATAGGATTGAATGGAGGAGTAGGGACAAAGAGTAAAAAGACCTCTACTCCTAGGGTAGAGCATCAGAAGAAAGAGATGGAGGTGCAAGACGAAAATGGATTGAGTGATGTGGAAGAGGATGATGAGAAAATGAAACCGAAAGAGAAAAAAAAGAGAAGAAAAAGAAAACAATCGAAAAACAGAAGGCATGAAAGAAGAATGAAAAGTAAGAGTATTGACTCGTTGTATACAAGTTCTGATGATGGTGTAAGTGATGGTGATGACTCTAGATTGAGTGAATCGTCTGAGTCTGGTGTACATGTGAAATGGAGTGTGCTAATTTGGGATATTCCGAAAATAAATAAATTTAATGTGTATGGGACTAAGGATGTGCTAGAATTCTTGAAGGATTATGAGGGTTATTGTAAGGAGAAGTTTGACAAGAATAGGGTGTTCTGGGTGAAAGAGTTGGGCAAGTTTTTGGAAGAGCGAATGTTAGATTTTTATAAAGCAATTGTGAGTATGGGTGAGCCTAAGTATGAAGTGATGAAGCAGCGGATGTTAGATCAAGTTAGGAGAGTGAAAGCGGGGGTAAAGTACAGAAAAGTGAATTATTTTTACAAGGCTAGGCGGGGGAAGAATGAAAGGATTGATATGTATGCGCATAGACGGAAAACGTTGGCGAGAAAGAAGTTTTGGGATGAGAATGTAGATGGGAGTAAAAGGTTTTTAAAGAAGTTTCTTGAAACGATTCCGACCTCAGTGGCGGAGTATGTAAATTTATGTAGGAAAGAAAAAATGAGATGGGCGGGAGAGCGATTGAGATGGGAGGATGTTTTAGAGATAGTAGAGGATAGAGAATTTGAAGGGAATGAGCGAGATGAGAATGAATGAAGAAATGTGTATAGTGGTAAATGAATGAATGAGAGGGCTTCACCTCCACCTCAGTATAGATCTTATAGGGACGCACTTAAAGTGAACCCCTATGAGGTGATGGTGAAATTCCTGGAAGATTTTTATGGTGGAGGAAGCGATGAAAGACAGGTGAATGAAGGAGGTGTGAATGCTAATGCTAGTCGACAAGTAGGTGGAAATGTAAATGTGAAGAAATCACAAGGGTTTGGAAGTCGAGTGAATATACCAAACCGAGAGAATGTGAAATGACATGATTGAGATGTGAAGTGTTTTCAGTGTGGGAAGTCAGGGCACATGATTTCCGAATGCAGGTGGGCAAATGGGGCTTGTTTTTGTTGCTGTCAGGTCGATCATCTGGCTATGAATTGTACTGACCCTCAGAGGGCTGGCTGTCGTAAATGTGGGGGTATGGATCATTAGGGTGCGTGAATGTCCCCAGGGTGTGAGAGTAGTAAAATCAGTATGTGGAAATTGTGGAATGGATGGACATTTTTCGAGAATGTGTAAGGCACCTAGGAGTGTTTGTACTCAGTGTGGAAAGGTGGGACATGTGGTAGGAATGTGTTGGACCATGCGACGACAGAGGGGTGGAGTGATTCAAGGTGTGAGTGGTGGTGGAAGTCCTAGGTCAATGACCAGCGGTGGGTGTGAATGCTAGACACTCAGTAAATGTAAATATGAATGAAGCTAATGCGGTCAACCAAGTGCGTCAAGGTCCGGGAAACTAAGTGTGATAGGGTTGACAGATGGTGGACTCTCATGTATGAATGCGATGCAAATGGTAAGAGAAGATGTAGGTGTGAATGTGTTTTTGGTTGGTCAGTTGGATGAGTGCATGAGTATTAAGGTTTATTATGGAGGTATTGAGGTGAGAGCTTTGATTGATACTCTGGGAGTACCATTAATGAGAAAGTTAACGCCGTTAATCCTTAATCGTTAACAAAAAAATTAACAGCGTTAATCATTAAAGCGTTTATCTGTAAAGCATACAATCCTAACTTATCCCCTGTAAATGTGGGCAAACCCCAATAACTTACTTATAGAAATGGCTCCTTGTTACCACTTCACTCTAGACTGCTGCCCTGTCTTCGCTCTTAACTTTTAAACTCTCTCTTTGGTAGGGCAATAACTTTTAACCTAATATTTAAATGTAAGGAAAAACAAAAAGAATAATTACTCAGATAATTACATAGTTAATGAACAATAAAACAATGCCCTAATATCATCAAAACCCCCTCAATTCCCTACAGTGACTTTCTCTTTATTTTTGTTCATTTTTATTTCCTTATTTATTATAGGAAAAATAAAAAATATTATTTTTTCCTAAAACTCAAGTTCTTCAATTTTGCTGTCTTGTAAATTTTCTCTCATATTTTTTTAAATTATCTTTAATAATTTTTTTCTAATAAAGTTACCTTAAAAATAATATCAAATTCAAATTCTTCTTACTCGAAAACCTATATTATATATCAATCCGTCATTTATCTTTCTATGTTAAATAGAGCCAGATATTTAACATTTAACATATTAAAACATCCGCAGATTTTTTTAAAAAAAATTTAACATTATAATTTTAGAAAATTTAAGTTTTTGATGTGAAAAAATTTGAAATATGAAAATGGGGTCTGACAAGTTTTCGAATTTTCATATTTTACATATGAATCATGAAAAAAAAATTTAAATTTGTCATTTAAATATAAATAAACATTCCAGTATTTTGTCCAGATCTTCCAGCACCATTTTGAAAACCTCATTTTAGTTCCCTAAGATTTAATTTATATATTATCATTATTATGCTTATTCTTATTATTTAGTGTACAACCTTATTCTCGTCATTTTTTGGGTGTTTATTATTATTATTATTATTATTATTATTATTATTATTATTATTATTATTATTATTAGCAAAGCGAGGTCCTCTAGTTTTCCGCTCAAGATCGGAAAAATTTCTTAAAACACATCTTTTAAAAAACCTTCCCTCCATCAAGATTTGAACCAGAAACTTTATTCTCTAATCCAACGTCCTATCCATTCGGCTATAGAGGCACTAAGAAACAAGTGCTTGGAACTTCTACTGCTTTTGAAATATTCTATTTTTAAAATTTTTTAAAATATAAATTGTATTCGTTTGAAAAAAAAAAATTTTCACATTTAATTTTGAAGAAAAAAATTAAACAATATAAACCCGATTTGTTAATATAAATTGTATTCGTTTGAAAAAAAAAATTTCAATCAAATTTAATTTTGAAGAAAAAAATTAAACAATATAAACCCGATTTGTTAATTTAAAATCATATATTACACTAAAATAAATAAATCAATTTTCAATTCCATTTCCTTAAACAAACCTTTATAAGTAGAAGGGAAACGGGGGAGCGAAGCGTCTTCCTGCATATTTGGGACTGAATCGAAGGTGGTCAGTAACCAAGAATAAAAAATATATATCACATCTTCGTTGATTAAATATTTTTTACTTTCTAATTTCATTCACAATAAGCACAAACACAAGTAGTATGGGAAACGGGGAGCGAAACTCTTTGCAGCATATTTGCCGACCGAAGGGGTAAATGCTGGCTTCCTACTACCCTGTATAACACAAGAAAAATTTTCATACCGGTTTCACACGTGTATCAATATGGTACAGAAATAATAATAATAATAATAATAATAATAATAATAATAATAATAATAATAATAATAATAATAATAATAATAATAATAATAATAATAATAATAATATATCCCCAGTAAACAATAATTAAGTCAGTATTTAAGATTTTCTTCTTTTTTTTTTACTATGTTTGATTTAAACTTTAATCAATCATTTTCTTTTTTTTCTGTGAAAGAACTTAGCTTTTGAAAGATTTAAGATCGTTATGCATTGTGAAGTATTCAATATTTTTGTACTTTAAGTTCTCTATAGTAAATTTTACAAATTGGAATAAACACGAAGATCATAAATGGTTCAAGTAAAGCTACCACAAGCAAACAGAGACTCCATAATAAAATTCTCAACTATTCAAACCGATAAGTAAATGTTTTTTGATGAACAACTATAGGTATCTTTAATTTTATGGAAAAAACAAGCAAAAAAACTGTTCGTTTAAGCAGTTTTGGGGGTGGAGAGGATTTTTTGAATTTCCCCAGAACCTGCCATTAGCTCTCAAAGTTTCAAGATATTACAACTCATAGCCCTAAAGCCTCCAATTTAATCCTGAGAAGTTTTCGTTGATGTGAACCTGTTATAGAGTTTCTTTTTAAAAAAAAATTTCTCTCTTAATTTTAGTTTCAAAATTTTTATCAAATATTTAAACATGGCTGATCGGACCATACGTTCTACCAAAACATTTAATATAAGCGATCAATTTGTTTACACGTTTATATGTGACCTTGGTACCAAATTTAAAGAAAATAAATCTGTTCGTTTTTTTAATGAATTTTTTATATCTCATGTAAGGGAAATAACTCAAGCTAAGAAAAACATAAATAAACATTTGGAAAATTTTTTTCATTTTAGGCGACAAAAAAAAAAACTTATTCTCATATATATATATATATATATATATATATATATATATATATATATATATATATATATATATGTATATATATATATATATATATATATATATATACGGAGTAGCTAGCATATATATATATATGTATATATATATATATATATATATATATACTGCTGCTGTATAATATATATATATGTTCAAAAGCTTCTATTGATTTAAATAAGTACGGTTTCAAAGCAGTGGTGTCGAAGCAGGTGACTTGAAAACTGTTCGAGATACCTTCTTTTTTGGAGGCGGATCGGAAGAATGACGTGTAAGAGCCTATTGTATATTGTCTAACGGCGCGCGTCGATGGTTCGTCCTGGCGCGAGTGAGAATTTTTCGTCTTTATTATTGCAAATTTCTCGCAACGAGCATGTTGTGCGCATGTCGGCGATCCTTGACTTTGGTCGGCTGCTCATGTAAGCACCCTTGAAAATGCCATGTAGCCCCAGAGGGGGTTCCAACCACCCTTTTATGGATTTAAATAAGTACGGTTTCAAAGCAGTGATATCGAGAAGCAGGAGGTAGAAATCTTCTGAGTACCTTCTTGCACGGGTAGGCGCATTGGACTGATGGTAAAGGCGCCTCCTGTACATTGTCCTAACGGCGACGCTTGTTGTCGATGGTTCGAGTCCTGGCGCAGAGTGAAGTATTTTCGTCTTGTGTGCAAATTTGATAGCAACAAGCATATTGTTACTTTGTCGGCGTTCCTTGACTTTGGTCGGTTGCTCCTGTAACACATAAACACCGCTGTTGTAGCCCCAGCAAAGATTCCAATCACCCTTCTGTGAATTTAAATAAGTGTCGGGGTTTCAAAGCAGTGATATTGAAGCAGGAGTTTTGAAAACTTAGATGCGTTCTCTTTCTAGGGAGGCGGATCGGACTAGTGGTAGAAACCTCCTGTATATTGTCTAACGGCGACGCTGTTGTCGATGGTTCGAGTCCTGGCGCGAGCGAAATTTTTCTTCTTACAAATTTGTCGTAAGTAGCATGTTGTGCGCCTGTTGGCGTTCCTTGACCCCTTGGTCGGTTGGTCCTATTACCCATGAGCCACCAAAGAAGAATGCCGTGTAGCCCCAGAAGGGTTCCAACCATTCTTCTGTGGATTTTAATAAGTATCGAGTCCAAAGCAGTGAAATCGAAGAAGGAAACTTAAAAACTGTAACCAAATATATTTTTTTTTTCTGGGGTGTCGGATCTGACTAGTGGTTTAACCTCTTCTACATTGTCTAACAGCGACTGTTGTTGTCGATGGTTCGAGTCCTGGCGCAGTGAAAATTTTCTTCGTTTTATTAATAAATTTGTACAACCGTAACATGTTGGTGATGCCCACGGCGTGGCTGACTTTTGGTTGGTTGCTGTAGCACGGGAGCAAGCAACGCAAGCGCCGTTGCTTGGCAGAGGTTCCAACCACCCTTCTATGAATTTGGATAAAGTACTAGGTTTCAAAGCAGTGATATCGAAGCAAGGGACTTGAAAACTTCCAAGATGCTTCTTTTTCTGGGAGGCGGATAACTTAGTGGTAGAAGCCCCTGTACATTGTCTAACGGTTACGCTGTTGTCGATGGTTCGAGTCCTGCCGCGCAAGTGAAATTTTCTTCGTCTTATTGTTGCAAATTTTGTCGCAACCAGCATGTTGTGCCCATGTCGGCCGTTTACTTGACTTTGGTCGGTTGCTCCTGTAACCCAGGAGCACCCAAGAAGAATGCCGTGTAGCCCCAGCAGGGGTTCCATTCACCCTTCTATGGATTTAAATAAGTATCAAGTTTCAAAGCGTGATATCGAAGCATGAAACTTGAAAACTGTAAAGAAATACCTTATTTTTTTTGTGGTGTCGGATCGAACTAGTGGTGGAACTTCCTGTACATTGACTCTAACGGTGACGCTGTTGTTGACGGTTCGAGTCTGGCGCAGTGAGGCTTTTTCTTTAGATCTTGTTGCAAGTAACAGATGATGTAGGCGCGGCTCGACTTTGGATTTGAATTTACTCCTGTAACACGGCAGCAAACTAGCAAATGTGCACCCAGTAGGGGGTTAAAGAGCACCCTTCATAGTTTAAATGAGAATGGTTTCAAAGACGCGGTGATGTCGAGAAGCAGAACCGAAAACTGTTCAGAATACCTTCTTTTTCTGGATTGACGTCGGACTGATGGTAGAAACCCTCCTGGCCCGTGTCGCTAACGGCGGCGCTGTTGTTTAGTGGTTCAGGTCTGGCGCAGTGGAAATTTTCATCGCCCATTATTGCAAAATTCTTCCGCGAAAAGCAGCATGTGTGCCCATGTCGGAGTGGCTTGACTTTGGTTGGTTTGCTCCCTGTAACCCAGGAGCAGCCCTTCAAATGCCGTGTAGCCCCATCAGAAGTTCTATATCTATACTTTTATATCTGTACCTCTTATTCAGACCATAGTCTCACTACTATACATTAGCACAAGTAATAGCATACCGTCATGTAAGACTGCACACTCAAGACTTATTCCCCTTTGCATCCACTAAGGATTTATTGCACCAGCCATCTTCCTTCCATTCACCAAACTTTCCTTTTACATTCTGCATCATCAGTTCACTTTCATCCACCATATATCCTAAATATTTGAACTCAAGACATTTGTTCAACTGCTCACCATCTAACATAACTTACACAGAGAACTATCCTCACTAAAAAATAACCTTTATGACCTGGGTTGCTTTCAACCTTCTGCTTTGCACACACACCCTGCCAAATCTCCTACCAATCCAAGTCTCTTCAGATTCCCCACACCAAACTAAATCATCCGCATATAATAGGTAGGGCACCCTCCACTCTCTTTCATTCTCCATTACTCTACCACCACTTGCTACCTCACCCACCTCTGATTCTTTCATAGCAATCCATATATATATATATATATATATATATATATGCTCACTATATAACTTATATATATATATCTTATATATATATATATATATATATGCCTATATCTTCTTCCCTCCTGCATAACTTCTGCTGCTCTCTCTCTTCTCTCTCTATCTCCCTCTTATATATATATAACATATATACTCTTTCCCTTATGCTGCTATTTACATGAGTTTCTTATACTATATATATATAGCTGCTCTCTAACAACATAACCAGCAATAACAACATGTAACAGTATAACCTTATAATTTATATATATATATATATATATATATATATATAGCATATATATATATAACAACTTAACAACTATATATATATAACAACCTTGCTATATACTTTACCTTTACTTCTTTGCTACTTCTGTCTATATATATATATTCTTTTTCGAGTGAATCAATTCAAGCCTTTGATATATTTACAACCCAAAGAAAAAATAGACTTTTTCTCTGGCTCCGACTCCAACTCCGGCCTTATGGTTTCTGCACTGTTTGAGAATTATTGCAGTACTTTATGGCAATAAATTTTTCACGTTACCAAAAAATATTTTTGAAAAAGTAAACCCAGAATCCAGTTCCGTTTCATACTCCGGCTGCGGCTCAAGATTCGGCGCTGGATCCGACTAAGGTTTATGCACTATTTAAAAATTGTTTGCACGTCTTCTGGCAATAAGCTTTCACCAAAAAATATTTATAGAACAAAAGTATACCCCAGAGATCCGGCTCCGTTTCCATTCTGGTTGGCGGATCAACTAAGGTTTCTGCACTATTTGGTAACTTGTTCGGCACGTCTTCCGGCAATAAATTTTCATCTAAAGAATTTATAAACAGATCCGGCTCTAACTCCAGCTGGTTCGACTCGGATTTGAGTTAGTTGATCTTGGAGCTCTTTGAAAAATTCAAAAAGCTAGCCTTCTTACAATACATTTTTCAACTAAAAATATTTCTTGAAAGAAAAATATTATAAAAGCAAGATCCGGCTCGAGATCACTGCTCAGATCCAGTTACATCAATAATTTACTATTTGAAAATTGTTCAGCACATCTTCTTTCAATAAATTTTCACCCTAAAAATATTTCTAAAAAGTCATACCCAGGACCCGGCTCGGGTTCGGCTCGGATCAGGCTAAATGGTTTCTATCAAATCAAGAAATTCAACACGTCTTCTGTACATTGTCGGTAAGAAAAGATATTTTGGAAAGAGTATACCCAGGATCGGCCTGGCTCCGACAGCTCAGAGAGTTCGGCTCGACTTCGGATCTGACTAAGGCTTCTGTACAAAACTATATTCCTTGTAATAAATTTTTCACAAAAATATTTTCAAAAATCATACACACCGCCTCCGACTCCGACTTTGAATCGGGATTCTGCAATATTTGAAAATTGTTCAGCAAGGGTCTTCTGGAATAAATTATTCATCAAAGAAAATTATCTCTTGAAAAAAATTTATACTAAGGATAAGGCTCGAATCTGGATCGGATCCGGACCCAACAAGGTTTCTGCACGGCTGAGAATTTGTTCAGTATGTTTTCTGGCATTAAATTTTCTACTAAAAAGTATTTTTGAAAAAATTCATACCCGGGATCCGGCTCAGGCGCTCCAGCTCCGGCTCCTACTCCCGCTCCGACTTCACTTTTTAGGTTCCTGATTTCTGTCTAAGGAGTTTCGAACTATTTTTAGAAGGGTTTGCAGCCATCGTTTTCCTGGCAATAAATTCATACCTAAAAATATATATTTTTAAAATTCTACCCAGGATCGACTCGGCGGATCGACTAAGGTTTCCTGAACTATTTGAAGAATTGTTCAGCAAGTCTTCTATCAATAAAATTTCATCTAAAAAAAAATATTTTTGGCATCATACTCTGGCTCAGGCTTCCATTTCCGACTTTGAATTCGGCTCGGCTCTGACTCAAATCGGATCCGATTAGGATATACCTTCCGAAAATTTGTTCAGCAAGTCTTCTGGCAATCAATCTGCTCATCTAAGAAAAGTATTTTGCTTGAAAAGAATTATACCAGGATATGGAATCTCGAATACGGATCCCGGACCTGACTTAGGTTTCTGCACTATTTGAAGTTTGTTCAGTACTTCTTTTGACAATAAAAATTTTCACCTAAAAAATATTTTTAAAAATTCATACCCGGATTGCGCTCGGATCGGCTCAACTCGGATCCAACTCGACGCTTCACCTTCGGCTCTGGATCTGACTAACTATTTTTTCTGCACTTCTGGCAATAAATTTTCATCTAAAAAATATTCTTCTGAGAAAAAATTTATACTATTGCATCGACTCTGACTCTGGCTCATTTGACTCGGTTCCGACTCCCGGATCTGGATAAACTAAATTCTGCGATATTTGAGAAACCTGTTTATACGTCTTCTGGCAACAAATTTTTCATCTTAAAAAATTTTAAAAACCATGCAGGAAATCCGACCGGATCGGATCAACTTAGGAACTGCACTATTTGAAAATTGATTACAACACTTCTTCTGGCAATAAATTTTTCACCTAAAAAATATTTTTGAAAAATCAAACTACGGCACCGGCTCTGACTTCGGCTCCCCACTTCCCGACTCTGGCTCAAACTCGGATCGGATCGACTAAATTCTGCACTATTTGAAAGTGTTCAGTAGAGATCTTCTGGCATTAAATTTTTCACCTAAAAAATATATTTTTGAGAAAATTCATACCAGGCTACAAGGCTCCGGCTCCGGCTCGGGATCTGACTAAGGTTTCTGTAGTATTTGAAAATTGTTCAACAAATCACTGGTTGCACCATGGCATTAAATTTTCACCTAAAAATATATTTTTAAGAAAATTCATACCCAGGATCAGGTTCCGGATCCGACTTCGGATCCAGCTTCAACTTCGACTTCAGCTCCGGATCGAATAAGGTTTCTGCACTATTTGAAAGAATTGTTCAGCAGATCTTTACCTAAAAAACAATTAACCCCAATCATACTGTGGCTCCGGCTCAAACTTCGACTCTACTCACGGGCTTCGGATCGGATCCGACAGATTGTGTACTATTTGAAATATTTCAAGCACATCTTCTGCCAATAAATTTTCATCTAAGTATTTAATTCGCTCCCGGGTCCCATTGGCCCCAGGCTTTCAGTAAATCCGATGAATGAGCTAGAGGTTGAGGATATGAAAAAAAAAAAATTTGAATTTTCTATAATTATAAATAAAACATTTTTGATCACTAAACCTGGAATTGCAATTTTGACTGGAATTGAAATTTTTTAGTTCGACACCTCTCTAAATAAATTTCTCTATCTAAAAAACTATTTAGAATTTTTAAAAAATAATTACACCATGATGTTTAGGAGGAATTTTTCTACTAATTTAGATAATAAAAAAAAATGTGAAAATTTTGATTTTGCTTTCAAAAAAGTAGGGGGTCTAGTTATGAAGTCTCCCCTTAATGACTCATTGAATGGGCAACAGTCACTTTTTTTTCTTCAGCAAACCAATAAATGAGAATACAGCATAAGAAAAACATGTTAAACATTACTGTGACGAATCCGACACAGCAACCTTCGCAACTGCCGCGGATAGCGAGGCGGCGGGTTTCTAAGCCTCCCGTTAGTTCGTTGGTGAAGCTTAAACGTGTTACTCATGCCACCCGCTACAATTATCACTGGGTCTGATCTGATATGGTATCAGGACGCCTGTTGGCTGCGATAACACCACTGGTCAACACACCGCTGCAACCCTCGTTCTCCAAAGTCAAGAAACAATTAGTAGAAGGAAATGGCCCTAACATTACCCCTGATTATAGTAAGACGAAGGCAGTAAGAGGAAAAGGGAGAAAAGGCTGAACTAAAAGTATGGACAGAAATTAGGTCACAAATGGGCAAGTAAAAGAGTTCTCGCGACGATATCTTTAATCAGAAATGGAATTACACAATAATGGGCTACGCCCTTGGGAAATTAAACGATGTCTAAAAAGGGGGAAAGGAGTGCCAGCCCCTACAAACGGTGTCCCTCCCAGGCTACTCCCACCCTCTGCACGAGACAATAGGTAGGCTTTCCCGGTTTATTTTGAAGCAACAAGTAATTATCCACTCTGGGGAGAGCAATCACCGCGGGGAAACCGTGGGGATCAAGAAATAATGCACAGTAGATTTGCAGGGGATTAATGGAAACGAGAAGCAGCCAGTAATCAAAGAAAAAGCCAAAGAAAGCAGGTTACTCGTTGCCACCTATAATAGAAAGGAAAGGCTTCATTAATTATTAACCACTATAAGGATCTACCTGCAGGGGAACAACATTCATTAGCATTACATTAAGATTCACAATATCACTTCTCAATTCAAGCTCCGCTCCCTATTCAACCCTTACCTATAGAAGTGGCACCGTGACTTCCACTGCACCTGCCAATCGTCCGTCTTTCACTTTTATTTTTTTTACCTGGGGTCTTAATCATTCAACTCTTTTTTTTAAGACCCTCTGAAACTGGCAAGAAAAGAGAGCATTAAATCAAGGATAAATAACAGTAATAAGAATGAAAAAAATGAAATAACAATGAACATAAGAGCATAATAAAATAATAATAATCATAATAATTAAAACACCTTGAGGACTTAATTCCCCACAATACAACAAAGATAGACTACTATTTTCACAACCATCACTACTCTCTCCAATCCCCTCATTCATACCTTGATCATTCCATACAGTAATCCGCGGAAAGCCCTACTGCCTCAAAACAATAAAACAAAATATATGTACAATGATACAATTGTGTTTTTTTTTGTTTTTGTTTTGTTTTTAACAAAAAAAAATTGTCGCTAAAAATTAAATTGATCTTTTTTTTTAATTTACAAAAACTAATATATATGTGCTTTTTTTTTTTTTTAAATCAACAAACTTTTACAATATTTACAAAGGAGGTCAGATTTCCACTCCATATCATGCTGATGCGGCCCCATATATCTCCTCCGGACACGGCAATATCGTCCTCTTCACACCTCTCTCCCTCTAAGGTTGAGGTCAAGAATCCTCGATGGCTCCCCTTGCAATCTTCAGAGAGGGAAATCAAATCAATGGCGCCCCAGGGTAATCTCCTGAAACTCAAGGGTGAGAGCACTAGGTCAGGAAGACTGCAGGGACTCTGCCTGAGACGATTCACCCATTCATCCTTTTGCGGCGTCAGTGGGTGACCAGGGTGTCTCCTGGGCTAGGAATTGAGCACTAGGCAGCGGGAAAGACACGGTACATCACATTCCAGCCGCGGTCCAAGGCTCACGATTGGTCGCTTCCACGCCATTCCCCACTTCATGGGCAAATAATTATTAGAGATCCTGATTCCATCCAGGTCTCCTCCCCTGCCTCTCTCGATTTCTCATTCTTCTCGATATGTTCTTCTGCAGGGGTCGACGCGTAATTGCGAGCGTCAACCCTTGTCTCCGAGAAGAAAGAGCACCCTGAGCAGGATTCACTGCACAATTTGTTAATAGTCAATAATGGGGCAAAGGGGACAAAAATAACATAAAAAAAAAAACGTGTATAAAAAAGAGCACATATGGGCTCAGTAAGACAAAAGCTTGGTTTAAAGAAAAGGAGGTGAAGACAGAGAGAAGGAGAGAAAGGAAAAAAATAAAGACACAGTTGATTCTATGAAACAGCTGATCAGATGAGACTGTCACTGCTATGCCAAAGAATGGAAAAAGGTTTACAGTGCATTTCAGGCTCCACACCAGCGAGAAAAATAAAAAAAAAAAAGAGCGAGAGAAGACCAGGTAAAAAGTCTGGATACGCACAAGGTAAGTCAGCAAAGAAACGGGAAAGGAAAGAGAAAAAAAAAATTTAAGGGAAAAAATTGCAACTTCCAGAATAAACTACAAACGGGTTGGGAGAGAAAGAGAGAAAAAAAATCAGCAGCCGCGCGAAGACAACAGGCATGAAAATCACAACGAGAAACAAGAAAAAAAACAGAGAGATTGCTTTTTACAAGGTAATTTTTCCTGAGAGCCGACCACATACCCCTTTTTATACTCACGAAGGTGTTCAACTGAACATTTGTTGACCAAGTCATTGATGATGATCTGTGATGTGTAAAAATATTTTAGGTAAATAAGAATTATCATTATTACTTCATTCAGTAATATTATTATTTCTATTATCACAACTTCTTGGGAAGCATTATTATTATTATTATTATTATGTATGTATTATTATTATTATTATTATTATTATTATTATTATTATTATCTTATTATTATTATTATTATTATTATTATTATTATTATTATTATTATTATTATTATTATTATTATTATTACATATTATTATTGATTGCTATATCACTGCAAATATTAAATAAATTTATATAAAGTTTCATATCTCAATGAAGTTATACCCTAGTAACATTTGCAATTTTGAGATCAACATAAATGGTAACGATGGTAATCAATGTTTGTGGGTACTTATTTTAGTCAAGTGGCCGGAAATTGTAATAATGTATTCTATTGTTTGCTCTTGAAGGTCTAACTAATTTTCTTCACTCGGCAGTTTGCTGGATCCCTCTTGCAGGCATAACATATAGGGATTGCAATACTGGAGATTGGTTTAACACCAATAATGAAGGCGAAAAATCAAGCTGAATCTAGCTACACTGGAGAACTTCCCTCGAAAGCAGTGGCAACCAATCTGGTAAGTCATCAATTTACTTCCATTTTTGAGAAGAAAGAGTATTCTCATCGGGTATTATATATAGTAACCAACAACAACAACTTAACCATATATATATATATATATATATATATATATATATATATATATATATATATATATATATATATATATATATATATATATATAACTATAATATATATATATATATATCTAATATATAAATAGAAACTTTCTAATATATAATATAATAACTAACCAATAATAATATATATACTCATATATATTTATACCTTACATACCAACAACATAATAACATATATACCATACTCATATACTTCTCATATATCTATACATATAACCTATATATGCTGTATATATATATATATATATAATAGGAGATGTACCGATAGTATCGATATCGATATCGGCCATTTTCTGAATTTATCGGTATTGGTTAATATGGCCGATACTTCTTACTTTTTGGATGAAAAAGTATGAGAAACTTTTAGAAATTCAATAATAAATCTAGTTTCGATATATATAGGTAGTACTAGGTTTTTTCCTCGACTTCTTTTTAGTTCGTTTTTTAGCGTTTCTCAAGCTTGGGGTTTTAGCGTAACATTTACCTATTTGGATAGCCATTATTATAATTATACAATTTAGCTTCCACTTTTTAGTTGATCAATAATATTTTTATTTTTATTTTTGTACGCAATTTCGTGGTGTGAGTGCTTGGCTTAAACTTTCTAGTTATTCATATTTTTGAAATTATTACTGTAAATAAGGTTTTAGAGTTTAAAAATTTCCAGGTTTTAAATTTAGGTTTTGGCGTACAAATAATTTTTCCTCATATCTCCTTTGGATTTTGTCTGTTTGTTTCTGCCTGTTTTTACGATTGAGTGTTCGTGTATGATGCTTAGGTACACAGGCACGGGCTTTCTATTGACTTTACCAACATCAGTGACTTGCACTCTAACTCTGCGTGAGATACCACCTCTTTAACTCTAACCTAATTTTTTGCTCTTGTCTGAGACCCAGATGGCTAAGAATTCATCCTCTAACTCGTTTTATATTTCCAACTATAACTTATTTTATAATTTCCGCCAATGTTAAATAAAAACACTCCTATAACAGGTCTCGATCTCGAATCTCCTAACCGATGTTCTGTGGCTTATTTCTTCTTCTACTACAATAATCTTGTGCCTCTGCTACTGTTCTCCTAACATACCAGATTTTCATGCCTTTTTTGATTACCTTACTACTTCTCACGAAACTGTTATATCTTCTCATTCAAATACTGAGGTCCTCTATTTAGGGGATTTCCATGTACACAACACTGAATGGATGGGTTCCTCTCATACTGATTTAGGTGGGGAGGAAGACGAATCATTCAGTATTCTCTCAACGATCTGAAGCAACTAATTGAGAGAACCTACACACATTCCGGATCGTCCCAACCAATACTTTCTTGAACACACTTAACCTATGTTTCCCCACTCCTTCTTTATATAAATACACCACCTTCGCTCCTATCGGTAAAATCTGACCACAACCTTATATCTCTTAATTTTAATACTTTCTCTCAACAGCTCCATCTGCCCTATGCGGTTTCTGGCATTTTGATCGGGCCGATTGAGGGGCATTGCGTTGCTTCTACGCTAACTATAATTGAAGTGACTGCTTTGACTCTGAAGACGCTTCAGCTTCTGCCGATAAAGTGAGAGCTGTAATCATTGATGGGGTGAGCAGGTTCATTCCTTCTTCGATTAAACTTTTCTCCTCAAAAATCCATGGTTCGATCGTGGGTTCTCTGGCCATTCAGGCTAGAAGCAGTGCGTATCGGGGGCGGAAAAATTCTCGTTCTCCTATCACTCTTGCCCATTTTCATTTTTAGAAATCGTTGCAGGGTAACTCTTCGACGAGCAAAGCGGACTTTCATTAAATGAAAGTGCGCTGACCTTGTTCTCCTACTGACAAATCTTTCTGGCCTCTTGCCAAAAAAACATCTCCTAACAACTTTCTGTAATCATCCTTTCCTCCTCTTATTCGCTCTGGTTGTTGCTGTACTCCAACTGAAGAGGGTGATCTCTTTGGCCACTATTTCCTCTAACTCCAACCTGGACAGATTCTGTCAATACTCTTCCTCTTCCTCTCCTCTCAAGTGATTTGTCCTATGTCTTTACCTGTGAATTACATTTGATCGGATACATGGGCTCCTGAAATCTATAGACATTAAGAAGGCGGGTGGCCGGATGGCAATTTCTCGGTTTTAAGGGTATGCTTCCGGTGCGGGCCCACCCTCGTTCAAATAACATTCTATGTCAATAGGCACTTTCCTCAGCGGTGGCTTTTGAATATGTCCAACCTATTCCGAAAAAGGAAGCCGCTCTGATCCTTCTAACTATCGCCCTATAAGCTCTAACTTGTATTCTATCTAAGATCTTTGAGAAACCCTTCTCAACTCTCACTTCTTAGATTATCTGGAATCTCAATCCCTCTATCAGATCGCCAGTACGGCTTTCAACTCGGGGTCTACTGGCGATATACTTCCTATTTAACAGATTTATGGTTTTTCTCTCTTAGAAACTACAGGGAACTTGCGTGGTGGCGTTTGACATATCTAACATTTGACCGAGTATGGCTTGCGTCACTGCTCTCCAGCTTACTTATGTCTTCCTTTCTTTCAAATCGCTCAATGCCAACATCGGCTGTTGTTGATGGAGACCTTCTTCTTTTCTGTCCAATAATTAGTTGTTCACTAGGGTTCTGTATTATCTCCTTTTTATTCATAGCTTTCCATTAT
>JABUQX010141075.1:0-18816 GCA_015478945.1 Trachelipus rathkii
TAAACTTGCTTCGTTCGATCAAGATTTGGGTGTTTAACCGTTTCGCATTTATCATTAGAAACGCCGCGTTTACGCTTCAATATATACATATATATATATATATATATATATATATATATATATATATGCTTAACAACATATATATATATATATATATATATATAACATAACAACCTTGCTTTATATACTGCTGCTGCTCTTCTTTGCTTATATATATATATATATATATATATATATATACTGCTGCTGCTCTTTACCTCTGCTGCTAACAACTTATGCCAGCAGCAGCATATATGCTGCTGCTGCTGCCTGCTGCTGCTGCTGCTGCTGCTGCTTTTGCTCCCACTTCCACTGCCTTATCTGCCTTAGCATAACTTACCCCAAGATTATATATATATATATATATATATATATATATATATATATATATATATATATATATATATATATATATATATATATATATATATATCCCCAATTATTTAAGTGATCAAAATTTTTTGATGGTTTGAGTCTCTTAATTTTAATTTTTAATAATAATTAAAATAATAAATAATCAAGGCAAATTAAGAGTATATATTAATATAAATAAATAAAATTATTTGTGGTCTGTGAAGCTTTTATAGGTTGTGGCTGTTAAAAGCATTAAAGTAAAATTTCTAGTGGAGGCAATAGTGACTTTTCTGATCGGACAACGATATGATGGTCCAGAAGCAAAGAAGAAAGATTTTAGAGGTGTTTAAGCTGACGAAAATATCTAGGGGGAGTTATATTTTCATTGCTGTTCATATCGATATGAAGTATAACAACATTAGAAACTTTATGGCGCATCGAATGAAACTAGGTACTACTTTAGATTCCCAAGGGGGACTACTATTTTAACAGAAAAAAAGTATGGAAAGATTTTCCCAGACACAAAATTAACAAAACTCACACGAATGGGCGAAACAAGGTTGGTGGAAAGTTACGATGAATTGTTACGATCTAGAGCAGCGCTTCCCAACCTGGGGTACGCGTACCCCTGGTGGTACTCGGCAGACCGGTTGAGGGTACGTGAAAATAATATTGATAATGGTGGAAAACACCAACTTTAATTATTATGAGCCATGTCAAAATGAAAATTATTATAAACTTTCATCACAAGCTAATGTGGTTACAAATTATCATAAAGCTGTTGTTATTTGTTTTGATGTTAGACTTGTTATTATAAAAAATTTGAAATAAATTGTAAAATGTAAAATCAAAAATAAAAGCCTATAAATGTCGTATATTTGAGTCTTTTGATTATTTAGCTACCAATAAGAGCATTACCTGAAAAAAACAACCTCTTTTTTGCGTGAAGGGATGGGTATGTGTTGCGTTATGAGAAAAAGGGGTACTAATACATGAAAAGCCTAATCAAAGGGTACAGGAGAGGAAAACGGTTGGGAAGCGCTGATCTATAGATATATTTAAAGAATTTGTTGGTTTTAGAGGATCTTGAAATGGATCAAGATATTAAAACTACTTCAAAAAAACTCAGAACTTTTGAAATCTGTAATCAAAAGTAAATTTTTTATGTTTATTTGTGACTTCAACTTTATTTTCCTTCACACTTCCATTATGTACTAAATTATATACTACACGTACATTGTAGTCTCCATAATTACTTTAGTAACAGCAACTGCTATTAATCATATTGAAAATGTGAAGTTTGTTTTGAAAGATTGTCAAGCAAACTTCAATGAAATATTTACAAACATTTTGGAAGGGGCAACAGAACTTCTGCTTTCTGTTAATGAAGAGAGAATAATGCCTCATGTGAGAATCAATGTAAAATGAAAAGATATAGGGCAACTACAATTTATTTTCTTGATGATTTTTCAAATCAAATAGAGAGTAAGTTTGCAAATCATAGATCCATACTTACTAATTTTGTTAAGTGACTAATTCTATCGAAATCTATTAAATATTTTAAGAATTTTGTAAATATATTTGATCTGTAGTCACTTTAGACTGTTAAGATTTTAGCATTTACCTCACTCAAAATGTGAAGTCCAAAAAAAGATTTCTCTTCTCTGAAAAGGCTCAAAACATAACTTTTTTAATTCTACATGAAGAAGAAAGCCTAACAGAACTGGCTTTAATGAGTGTTCATGATACCCACACCACCATTTTGCTGATAAGAGATCAAGATGAAAATTTTTTATATAAATAAGTTTTTTTTTTTTTGCATTTTGAAATTGCTATTAATGTTAGAATCTTTTATTTCCTTTATTGAAGTAATATATATATATATATATATATATATATATATATATATATATATATATATATATATATATATATATATATAACTTATATATATATATATATATATATATATATATATATATATATATATATATATATATATATATTTTATATATATATATATTATATATATATATATTTTTGTATATATGGATATATGTATATAATAACAACTATATGTATATAGCATGTATAACTCTAAACCAGCACTAATATATATATATAACATCTTAACCAGCCCCAGCACCAGCCTTCCCAACACGCCAACAACAGCCCAGCTAATAACTGCATAGCCAGCACCCAGCCAGCCTTCTTCTTCTTATACTTATATATATATACATATATATATATACTGCATATATCTTTAATATATCAGCACCTTTATATAACTGCTATATACTCTTCTATAAATATATATGTATAGCCAATAGCCAGCCAATAATATGTATGTAACCTTTGTACAACCTTCTTGCTATATATATAATAAATATATATAGCAATAATATATATATATATATATATATATATAATATATAATTTTAATCAGCATAAAATTTCTCTAAAGGAAATTAAGAAAAATTTCGACATTTTTTTGGTCCATAATTTTGATGAGATTTTATTAGAGTGCAAAATCGATCGGGACCTAACTCAGAGCTTCCCCCCAAACCCCCATTACCAGCGGTTAAGGAATAGATGGGGGAGGGAAAGGAAAAGAACAGATATTCGATTTACATGCAGATTTTAAAGCTTAAACAAATATCAATTATAAAATATAGTCTAGCTACATAGCTTGTAAGTACAAACCACGACAGTATATGATATGTACTCTATACAATATATATATATATATATATATATATATATATATATAATATATATATATATATATATATATATTTGAACAGGAGGGTTGAAATTACTATATATATCCTCATATATAACAACTGCTGCTCTTCTCAATCGATGTTTATGGAGAAAGTCTAGTTATGGACCTTTTGAACGGTACTCGTTAGCCCAAAAAAAATAGGGTATTTTTATGGACCATAAATAGACTTTCTATTATAGGGATTTGATGATTCAAATATATATAGGACCTGTTACGTTTACGACTCCGTCAGTTTTAATTTTTTTTTTTTTTTTTAACTAAAGGAATACCCAAGGGTAAACCGCAAAGTTGGCAGGAGTCGGGGTCTCTCGGCCTTCCGAGGGAACGACAGGGTAGGACTACCCCCTCCGGGGAGGGTCTCTGGAACCCCCCGCTCTTTGGTATTTGGGTGTCGCGGGGGTTCCTCCGCCCATCCCCTACCGTCCCCCCCCCTCTCCCCCGTCGGCTCCGAGCTAATGCCTGGGTTTCTTTTACTTATTTTTTAAGAAAGTTGAAAAACTCAAGATTTTAGCAATTTTTAGGACAAACACTCAAGTACTCAAGATGAATGCCAAAAACTCAAGAACTTGAGAAAAAACTCAAGCGATGGAATCCCTGATTGTGTAAAATGTCTAAAAATTGCTCCGCATCATAAAGTAAAAACATGAATATTGTATTTTTTTTATTATAACTTCAAAATATAATTTCCCTATGATTTTTATATTATATTTTATATGTAGTTTAATTTATAATAAGTTAAAATTAAAAATTTACTTTAGATCAAAAGGTAGACTTTGTCCATATATATATATATATATATATATATATATATATAAATATCTTTCTACAAACATATGACCTTAATACACTTATATATATATATATATATATATATATATATATATATATATATATATATATATATTTATAATGCGACTGGATGAAAAGATAATAAATTCTATGTCAAAACTTACTCTTCGAACTGATAAACAAATCCTTTGGCCAGGCCCCCGTGACAATCCAATCAACTAACACCTTTTTAGATTCTCAAACCTGTATTGTAACAGTATCCAGGCCTTCTGTTAAGTGAGCTATCGGCCTGTGCAATATTGCAGAACAAATCTATACTTAGAACTCACCAACTTATCTCTCTGAAGACCCTTCAAGTGAAACAACGGTTTGACCGAGTTCTTTTGCCTTATGTGAAAACCGTTCAATCAGTATTATTCCTTATCAATGAACTCACCTGTTTTATGATCAATGTTTTTGACCATGAAAACAATGTCTTTAAGACCTAAAATAATTACTACTTGAAAATTCAAATAAATGAGAAAGTAAAATACGTTTGGAAACACTCAAGGAAACTACTGGAGTAAATTTAGAAATATTTTAATAAAAAAAAATAAATTAAAACGTATTGTACCCACAAGGCTTACGATTTTATAAATTCATGAACATATAGTTAGATATCCTTGGATATCTACATACATGCGCATAGAAAATATAGAACCACAGTACTAAATACCAATGATATATTTTATGCTGTTAATCAATACAAAATACAAAAAATGCTTTATCTTTAAATTTATATAGATCCTCGACCATAAATATGTATCTATAAAATATACATAAATATTTATGTTCAAGAATAGATATAAATACGTAAATTATATTAACAAAAATATACAGACTGATCGATTTGATAAGAGATATAAAATCTTTACTTGAAAATTAAATGAATTTGACATTTACAAAAGACGTCGATTTTTAAGTGTGTACAAAATACTGCAAGGCCAGCTGACATAAAACAGCTGTGACTACAATGCAAAGAGTTGCCTATTAGTGATTTAAACAAATCTTTTAAATAAACAAATAAACTGTGACATTGACAATTAACCATATGTTAAAAAATAAATATCAAACTGATAAACGTTTTATATTTATTGACACAAAATAATATTTGCAACACTTCAAAAAATAAATTTCAATGATACAAAAGCTTACCTGCCAGTGATATCTAGCAACGATTTGGACACAATGCACTTTGCAAAAACCGTATATGCAGACGATGCTTTGAAATAACAATGCATAAAATATTCACAATATAAACACAAATTACTTTAAAACACTCCTTTAAATACCTTTACCTTTACTACAAAATAAATAGCACAATTTTCCACATTGAAATTACATCACCATATTACATTTAAAACACATATTATATTTACTTTGTAATAAAATATAAAACAAACACTTCTTGGATACAAAAATATACATACACTAACAAATAATAAATTGATCGGATATATAAGGCGTCAAGAGCTACCAACTATATACATCATGAATTAGCAACAACAAAAGCGAAAAGATACAAAATATTCACATTTTTACTATTTATATGGCTTCCAGTAATTTAGATTACGCCCTTTTAACCAATCATAATCCTTAAAACAATAAATAAAATGATGTATATATTTATCAATTAATTTATCAAGATAAATATATACCAGACATTTAGTAAGAATGCAAGATTGGTATTTCTTGTAAAATCGTCTCCTTCTCAAGAAATAACAATCTTTCGTTGAAAAGCAAAATATAAAAAGTTAACAAAAATTGAAGATATTGCGCTGCCACAATTTACAAAATATATTTATTCAATAAATTCTTATATATATATATATATAAACAATTTATATATATATGCTGCTATATATAACCCAGCAACCAACGCCAACTTCTTAACCTTCAGCCTTTGCTGCTTCTTTGCTGCTGTATAACCTGCGCTGCCACAATTTACAAAATAATATTTATTCAATAAATATTTATATATATATATATAAAATCATTTATATATATAGTAAGACGTAGTATCCTTTTCAAATGCTTTAAAATATTAATAATAATAATAATAATAATAATAATAATAATAATAATAATAATAATAATAATAATAATAATAATAATAAAATCAATATTAATAAAGCTTTGTCAATAACGACCAATGATAATCCAGCTTTCAAAATTAAGCTTCAAAAGATGAGTTTTCATTGGTTGTTATTTGCACTTAAAATACAAACATATTTACAACTGGGCCTTTGCAGCATACATCAAATATATATAACAGAAAAATAATATTGCAATGGCAATACTTGGCCTTTACCTTAAAATACATAAATGAAAGTAATGTTATATATTTCATGTACCACTGCATTACATCTTTGGCCCCCCATTATGAAGCAAATTGGTACATTTTGCTTTTATGTACATGATGTTTAAAACATTGGTTTCATTTACATGGTGCTCCTTCTTCAGTAGCGACTTCTGATGATGAAACCAAAGTATCTTCGGCATACGACCTACTGAGATAGTCGGCTATGACATTATCTCTCCCACTTATATGATTTAGGATAAATCTGAACCTTTGCAAGTATAAGGACCATCTCATTATCCTATTATTTTCATACCTCTTCTTGTTCATAGCCGTCAGCGGTCTATGGTCGGACTGTAGGATAAATTCCTTCCCGTAGAGGTATGGCTCGAATTTTCTAATGCCCATAACGATCGCTAACGCCTCCTTCTCTAAAGTTGAATACCTCTGCTGTGTTACAGACAACTTCTTGCTCCCATACGCGATCGGATGGAGAATTCCTCCGTCTTCTTGTAAGAGGACGTATCCTAATGAAGTGCCGGACGCATCCACTTGCAACGTGAATGTTTTCTCCAATTCTGGCATCTTCAGGATGGGCTTCGAGCTCAAAGCTTCTTTTAACTTCTCAAACGCCTGCTGGTGTATGGATTCCCATCTAATCTTCGTTGGCTCACCTTTCTTTGTTAAGTCGGTCAATGGCGCTGCAATCTGTGCATAATTCTTGACAAAATCCTGGTAGTAACCAGTGAGCCCTAAGAAAGACCTTACTTGCTTCTTATTCTTAGGTGGCTCTGTCTTCTTAATTTTGATTACATTGTCTTCATGTAATCCTTTAGTACCATTGCCAATAAAATGACCTAAAAATTCAACGCTCGACGAGGCGAACTCGCACTTCGTCGGCCGGATGGTGAATCCCTCCTCTTGAAGTCTTTGAAGTACAGTCTCAATCGTGATCGTATGCTCGCGCCAGGTCTGAGAGTGGACGATGATATCGTCAATATAAAAGTCGACATCATTGATTCCATCCAGAATCCTGCGCATAGACCTTACAAGCGTTGCTCCGGCATTCACCATACCGAAGGGCAGCTTGAGGTAATGGAAATGTCCGTCTTCGGTTGAAAAACCGGTTTTGTAGCAATCCTCAGGCTTTATTTTTATCTGCCAGTAGCCTTTGGCTAAGTCAAGTTTTGTATAAAACTTGTCCTTGGCGAATTTGGTGAACAAAGTCTGAGTCGTAGTCATGGGCTCAGGATCGAAGACCGTAACCCTGTTTAAGGCCCTGTAATCTGAACATACTCTTTTACTTCCGTCCTTTTTCTGGACGACGACAACTGGCGCTGAATAAGGCGACGTAGAGGGAACAATGATGCCCATTCTTATCATCTTATCTGTTTCCTTCTTCAATTCCGTCCTTGTCGTAAATGGTAACTTGTACGGCTTCAGCCTGATGGGGGTATCATCAATAAGGTCTATTGCATGATAATAGTTCTTTGCGGTGCCAGGCACATCTGTAAAAATTGCCTCATGCTTCTCTAAGATCTCCAATAATTCTCTCCTCATAGCATCTGTTATGTCCTCACTAATCTTAGTATCGGACAGCCTCTCCTTTCGTACCATGGTGGGGTCCATCTCCACTAACGTGATGTTTTCTTCGTTTTCCGTATCTAGGATCACTGCCGAAGCTCCTATATTCACCTGATGTTGACCCATCTCCTCTTCTTCTTCTTCATCCTCCTCTCTCACAATATACTTCTTTAACAGATTGATGTGATAAGTTTTTATCACATCACCAACTTGGATCTTGTAATTGTCTTTACCATACAACTCCACCACTGTGTATGGCCCGCCCCATCTCATTAGCATCTTGTTGCTCGAAGTCGGTAGGAGAACGAGAGCTAAGTCTCCTACTTTCAGTTTTCTGGTCTTTGCGCCCTTGTCATAATACCTTTTCTGCGAAATTTGGGCCTTAGCTAAATTTTCTCTAGCCAACTTTAGAGTTTCGTTTAGCCTTTCTTGCAAGTCAAACACGTATCTGTACGTTGACCTTGCCTCTTCAGGATTGATATCTCCTGCCCAAATTTCATGTAAAATTTGCATCGGACCTCACAGTTCTTCCGTACAGGAGCTCGAATGGGGAAAATCCTGTGGAATCCTGCGGAGCCTCCCTATATGCAAATAAAAGTGGTTCTATGAATTTATGCCACTTCCTCACTTGCTCACTACACATCCTCCTGAGCATTCTTTTCAGGGTACCGTTAAACTTTTCTGTGAGGCCTTGACTCATTGGATGGTATATGCTGGAAAACTTCTGTTTAATATTCAGCATCTTTGTTACATCCCTCATCAGATCAGATGTAAACTGTCTACCATTGTCACTAAGTATTTCCTTAGGCACTCCCAGCCTCATGAAAATCGATACCAAACTTTCTGTTACCTTCTGGGCAGTTATGCTCTTCAGAGGTACAGCTTCAGGATAGCGCGTAGCGGCATCCACAAGTGTTAGGACATACTGGTGCCCTTCTGAAGATGGTGGTGAGATTGGCCCGATCAGGTCGATTATCACTCTTTGAAACGGCTCTTCAATGATGGGCATTGGACACAGAGGTATCTTCTTCACTGAGCCTTTCGGGCACGTTCTCTGGCATATATCACACGAGTAACAGTGTTTAGTTACATCCAGATATATGTTTGGCCAGAAGAACTGTTGGGTAATTTTACCCATTGTCTTCTTTACCCTTTGATGACCACCGAAGACTTCGTCGTGTGCCACCTTCATAACTCTACTTCTGTACTCTTTCGGTACCACCAAAGTAAACCTCTCCTGTTGGTTTTCCATGACTCTTTTGAATAGTACACCATTCTTTACTATATACTTGTTTTCACCTTTTTCCACTGACCTCCATATCCTCTGTAGAGTGACATCGTCTTTCTGCTTACTTTTAAAAGTCTCCCGATCGCTTATAAGTTCTTGTACTTCATCACCATGGGTTATTTCCCCTTCACCCACAGCTACAACATTCTTTTCTTCAGAACTTTGGATGTGAACGACTGCATCACCTCTCAATATCTCACCATCTCCGTAAGTACGATCTGTTTCATCAGACCACTGTGTACTTTCTTCAACTGATGTCACCTGGACATCTGTTATACCTGTGTCTTCTTCAACATCTCTTAGTGGTTTTGTAGGGACGTCATCTTCTTTTCCTGTAACTTTTTCATCTGTAGGTGAACGCTGGGACCCTATCATCACATTCAGTGATGGCTCCGCGGTTGGCTCGACATCTTTATTATTGACGTCCAAGGATTGTGGCACTGACGGTTTCCCTCTGTACAATACTTCCACCTCCAAACTCGCCATTCCAAAATTATGATTTGTAGATTCTTCTTGTGAATCTTCCTCAGCGTTCTCAGCGATGGGGACCAGCATACTTCTACGGTTATGCTCGACCTCTACTTTACGAGGCCCTCGACACGCGGTCGACTCCCATGCGAGGTCAGGCTGACTTAAGGGGCTCCTTTAACATTCCCAATGACCAAATCATATACGACTTCCGGCAGCACTGCTGCGGTTGTCTTACCCACGTAATAAGGGGTATCCACATCAATACTTGCGAGAGGAGCTTCAATCACCGTACCGTCCAACAACCTTATTTTCATGTTATCTCCGACATAACACCTCTTCGGTACGAATTTTTCTCGCACAACTACTACGTTACAACCGGTATCTCGGAGGGCTTTGACTTGATAGCCATTCACCGTCCCATACGTTACAGGTAGGTGTGACACTTCGTCATTTTCCACCTTCTCTATTTCATTCAGGAGACTCGGCTCTTCACCTGAACCATTCAGGACTTTATTGCCGCTATCAAAGACTCCGGATGCTCCCGTGCTCTTTGCTTCTTCCTTCTGTTTTCCTGAATTACTTTGTCCTCTACCACTGCTGTTGAAATAAGGAGGGACTCTACAGTCTCTTGCGAGATGCCCTCTCCTTTGACACTTAAAGCACGTGATCACCTCCCTAGGCTCACTGCTACTGCGACGATGACCCTGTCTGTCGCCACTCCCACTTCCGATCCTGCTTTCATTGTTGGTTGCTCTAGATGTATGTTGGTTGCTATTTTTATGGTTACTATTCGTCGAGTAACCACCGCCTCTCGATCTAAAATTATTATTGTTATTATGACCTTTGTCTGCGTGATTGTGATTTCGCGTGTGACTATTTGATACGAACTTTATACGATGCGCTTCCATATAACCTTCTGAACAAGTTATTATCTCTTCCGGTATTTTCTTCTTCGTTTCCCTTAGGTACGTCGCGAGTTCTTTTGGGACAGTATTTAGATACTTATCAACTGAGAAAAACTCAATAAGATCATCTGGTGTCATTGTTACATTTGCTGCGGAAATCCATTTTTTAAGAGCTTCAATTATCTTTTGTAGATACACCCTAGGGTTGTCATCTTCCGTAGGACTCATGGTTTTGTACTTAGCACAGTACCCACTTTCAGTAAGTCCGTACCTTTCTAATAACGCTCTTTTTAAACCTTCATAGTTCTTCAGCTCTTCAACAGTCATATTGTTGAACACACTGACCGCTTTACTTGTAAGAAAACACCCTAAAACAAATGCTCGCTTTTCCATAGGGATGTCGTTCGCCTCCGCTTGTTTTTCGAACATTAATAGATATTCTTCGATATCATTTTTCCTTTCATCGAAGAATGGAAGCTTCAACTTTGGGTATTTGCTAGCGTAGGAATTGCTGTGGCTGCTCTGCGTGCTTTGTGATGCTACTGCTGCGTCGTGTTGGCGCTGTTTATCTTCAGCATCAAGTTTCATCTGTAACATCCTCTGCTTCTCTTGCATCTTTTTCTGCCTCCAACTTAACTCTTTGAGCTTCAGCTTCGATCTTAGCTCTTTCTACTTCAACTTCCAGCCTAGCTTTCTCCCTTTCATCTTCAAGCTTAGCTTTCTCTCTCTCGGCTTCAAGCTTAGCTTTCTCCCTTTCATCTTCAAGCTTAACTTTCTCCCTTTCAGCTTCAAGCTTATTTCTCCCTTCGCTCTTCCGGCCTCAAGCGCCAACTTTTCCTCTAAAGCAGCAGCTACTTTCTTTTCCTCCAAATCAGCAGCTATTCTATCTTTTAGTGCGGCAGCGAGTTCCTTACCCGAAAAACCAGCGGATTTGCACATTTCTATAAACTCAGCATTAGAGGATGCCATTGTTATAATTGTTATATCCAAAACAAATTATAAAATATACCGCGTTCGTTACAAAGTCACTTTTTGACACACGAATCACAAATCACGTTTTCTACCAAAATTTTGAAATTTGGCTCACACTGATACACGTATGAAAACCAATTTCAAACCGCAAAATTACAAATGTATATATATATATATATATATATATATATATATATATATATATATATATATATATATATATATATATATATATATATATATATATATATATATATATATATATATATATATATATATATATATATATATATATAAATTACAAAAAATATAAAAATTTGGCAAAATCTTGCGGGAAAACAGTGTTTTCGCCCCAGAACACAAAGTAAGTGAAAATCGGGAATTTCGAAATCACTATTTTCGCTTCGCTCAACTTTGTAAAATTTTACTCCCTATCTAAACGATAATAATAAATATATATATATTTTTTAATATATATATATTTATAAAAGCATAAAATATATATTACCAAAATTATTCCAGTGTTTCTCTGTTTCCAAACAACCAATATTGTTGCAATAGCAAAATTGCTATTTCACCAATATCCAAAAAAAAAAAATCATATATGTTCAACTTCAATAAAACAAATAGTACAAACGACTATATTGACAGTTAAAACACAATATCAACATATATCCCAACTGTTGATATTAGTAAGAATGCTTACACAATAACTCTGGCACAGGTCTTAGCAAAATTACAAATGAATGACCTTGAGCTCAAATATTCAACAAAATAGCAAAATGAATTCACTACAAGCTATTCATTGATAATGAAATAATGACTGAAGGGTTATAAAATAAGATCCCGAGACAGGAATACCCATTTAATAATGTAATGCGACTGGATGAAAAGATAATAAATTCTATGTCAAAACTTACTCTTCGAACTGATAAACAAATCCTTTGGCCAGGCCCCCGTGACAATCCAATCAACTAACACCTTTTAGATTCTCAAACCTGTATTGTAACAGTATCCAGGCCTCCTGTTAGATGAGCTATTGGCCTGTGCAATATTGCAGAACAAATCTATACTTAGAACTCACCAACTTATCTCTCTGAAGACCCTTCAAGTGAAACAACGGTTTGACCGAGTTCTTTGCCTTATGTGAAAACCGTTCAATCAGTATTATTCCTTATCAATGAACTCACCTGTTTTATGATCAATGTTTTTGACCATGAAAACAATGTCTTTAAGACCTAAAATAATTACTACTTGAAAATTCAAATAAATGAGAAAGTAAAATACGTTTGGAAACACTCAAGGAAACTACTGGAGTAAATTTAGAAATATTTTAATAAAAAAAAAATAAATGAAAATGTACTGTACTTACAAAACTAGGTTTTATAAATTCATGAACATATAGTTAGATATCCTTGGATATCTACATACATGCGCATAGAAAATATAGAACCACAGTACTAAATACCAATGATATATTTTATGCTGTCAATCAATACAAAATACAAAATGCTTTATCTTTAAAATTTATATAGATCCTCGACCATAAATATGTATCTATAAAATATACATAAATATTTATGTTCAAGAATGGATATAAATACGTAAATTATATTAACAAAAATATACAGACTGATCGATTTGATAAGAGATATTAAATCTTTACTTGAAAATTAAATGAATTTGACATTTACAAAAGACGTCGATTTTTAAGTGTGTACAAAATACTGCAAGATCAGCTGACATATGAAAACAGCTGTTACTACAATGCAATGAGTTGCCTATTAGTGATTTAAACAAATCTTTTAAATAAACAAATAAACTGTGACATTGACAATTAACCATATGTTAAAAAATAAATATCAAACTGATAAACGTTTTATATTTATTGACACAAAATAATATTTGCAACACTTCAAAAAATAAATTTCAATGATACAAAAGCTTACCTGCCAGTGATATCTAGCAACGATTTGGACACAATGCACTTTGCAAAAACCGTATATGCAGACGATGCTTTGAAATAACAATGCATAAAATATTCACAATATAAACACAAATTACTTTAAAACACTCCTTTAAATACCTTTACCTTTACTACAAAATAAATAGCACAATTTTCCACATTGAAATTACATCACCATATTACATTTAAAACACATATTATATTTACTTTGTAATAAAATATAAAACAAACACTTCTTGGATACAAAATATACATACACTAACAAATAATAAATTGATCGGATATATAAGGCGTCAAGAGCTACCAACTATATACATCATAGATTAGCAACAACAAAAGCGAAAAGATACAAAATATTCACAATTTTACTATTTATATGGCTTCCAGTAATTTAGATTACGCCCTTTTAACCAATCATAGTCCTTAAAACAATAAATAAAATGATGTATATATTTATCAATTAATTTATCAAGATAAATATATACCAGACATTTAGAAAGAATGCAAGATTGGTATTTCTTGTAAAATCGTCTCCTTCTCAAGAAATAACAATCTTTCGTTGAAAAGCAAAATATAAAAAGTTAACAAAAATTGAAGATATTGCGCTGCCACAATTTACAAAATATATTTATTCAATAAATTTATATATATATATATATATATATATATATATATATATATATATATATATATATATATATATATATATATATATATATATATATATATATATATATATATATATATATATATATATATATATATATATATATATAAAAAAATTAAATTTATATATATATATAATAATAATACGTAGTATCCTTTTTCAAATGCTTTAAAATATTAATAATAATAATAATAATAATAATAATAATAATAATAATAATAATAATAATAATAATAAAATCAATATTAATAAAGCTTTGTCAATAACGACCAATGATAATCCAGCTTTCAAAATTAAGCTTCAAAAGATGAGTTTTCATTGGTTGTTATTTGCACTTAAAATACAAACATATTTACAATATTTTCAACTGGGCCTTTGCAGCATACATCAAATATATATAACAGAAAAATAATATTGCAATGGCAATACTTGGCCTTTACCTTAAAATACATAAATGAAAGTAATGTTATATATTTCATGTACCACTGCATTACAATATATATATATATATATATATATATATATATATATATATATATATATATATATATATATATATATATATATATATATATATATATATATATATATATATATATATATATATCTACTTTCTTCCATTGACTCTTATGAGTCAAACTTTGCCCCCTTATTAACACCTTCAAATTTGCAATATAAAATGGAGAGGAAAAGAAATAACAATTTTCTAAAATATATTTAAAATGCACAATTCTCAACCTTCAATTAGTAACCTCTTTTTTTACAACCCTTCTTTTATATATCTTAAAAATATCGTGTAAACCCTAAAAAATAGTAAGAAAAGTTTCACTTATCATACCCATAAATAAATGGCAGAATGCAATAACTAACTCAACTTCCAAATAAAAGAAGCTACTCCACACGAGCTTTCGTATTAATATCCCAACAGAACTAACTTTTGAATAATCTGTGCACCCATACAAGATGAAACTTTTAAATAATGACCACATAAATCAAATAATAAAATAACTTACAAATTTTAGTTTCAATCAACAACCGAACTATATCAACTCTCGCCCGAATCCTGGATCCTCCTGCCTCGTCAGAGACTAGAACACATGACTCAGTGACACGTAGAACCAATAACACTGCTCACTTTTCAATTTACTGGTCAAAATCCGCTCCAGCCTCCGACTCGTTCAAGATGCTCCGTTCTCCAGACGTCGAATCGACCAATGATCCGGCTGCTGTTGTCAACTCGATCTCAATTTCAATCAGTTTCAAGCTCAGCTCTGGCTCAGCCCCTAAAATGCATAAATATTATACGATAAAAACCAATCTTTAAAATTTCTGGTGCACAAAATAAATAAGTAAAATTCTCATTAAATTATCTACTTACCGCTTTGATGCGGGCTTTCCCTTAACTCTAATACTTCCGTATTCCTCACTTATAGCAACTTGTAACCTTTCCCATATTTTTCTTCTTTCCAATTAACAAGTTTAACCTCCTTCGTATGTTTTCTTCCTCTCACGATACGTTCCAAGCAATCTGACTATTTTTAAAATTTCTACTCTAACTTACTTTTCATTTATAATTTAGTTGGTTATACCATACCCACTATTATATATCTCCCCCCTTAAGTTTGTCACCACAAACTTATAAAGAATGTAAACCCCAATACCAATAATAAGTTAAATTTTTACCCCTAAAATAGTACTTACGAAATCTCACTTAAATATAAAAAAAGGCTTATAACTAAATTCAAACAACATAATAAATAACTAACTAATCTATCTTCTCCTTTCCTTTTTTTTATTCCCATTATACTGCCTCTGCAGCCACTTCCTATGAATTCTCTCATTTTCTTGTACGATATCCTCCCTCTCAAGTTTTTCCTTCTCCCTCAATTTCTCAATCTCCCACTCCATCTATTGCAAATTTTCTAACAAAAATAAAAAACGATAATCAAGGCACGTTCCACACCCTACGGAAGCCACCAGTGAAACCGTGCCGTCAACCATTGACTCCTCTGAGTCAATAAACTACTTTATTATACACATTTAAATTTGCAATATAAAATGGAGAGGAAAAGAAATAACAATTTTCTAAAATATATTTAAAATGCACAATTCTCAACCTTCAATTAGTAACCTCTTTATTTTAACAATCCTTCTTTCATATATCTTAAAAATATCGTGTAAACCCTAAAAAATAGTAAGAAAAGTTTCACTTATCATACCCATAAATAAATCGCAGAAAACAATAACTAACTCAATTTCCAAATAAAAGAAGCTACTCCACACGAGCTTTCGTATTAATATTCCAACAATGCTTTAACACTTTTGACTAGCCTGTGCACACATACAAGATGCAACTTTTAAATAATGACCACATAAATCATAAAGAATAAAATAACTTACAAATTTTAGTTTCAATCAACAACCGAACTATATCAACTCTCGCCTGAATCCTGGATCCTCCTGCCTCGTCAGAGACTAGAACACATGACTCAGTGACACGTAGAACCAATAACACTGCTCACTTTTCAATTTACTGGTCAAAATCCGCTCCAGCCTCCGACTCGTTCAAGATGCTCCGTTCTCCAGACGTCGAATCGACCAATGATCCGGCTGCTGTTGTCAACTCGATCTCAATTTCAATCAGTTTCAAGCTCAGCTCTGGCTCAGCCCCTAAAATGCATAAATATTATACGATAAAAACCAATCTTTAAAATTTCTGGTGCAAAAAATAAATAAGTAAAATTCTCATTAAATTATCTACTTACCGCTTTGATGCGGGCTTTCCTTAAAACTAATACTTCCGTATTCCTCACTTATAGCAACTAGTAACCTTTCCCATATTTTTCTTCTTTCCAATTAACAAGTTTAACCTCCTTCGTATGTTTTCTTCCTCTCACGATACGTTCCAAGCAATCTGACTATTTTTAAAATTTCTACTCTAACTTACTTTTCATTTATAATTTAGTTGGTTATACCATACCCACTATTATATATCTCCCCCCTTAAGTTTGTCACCACAAACTTATAAAGAATGTAAACCCCAATACCAATAATAAGTTAAATTTTTACCCCTAAAATAGTACTTACGAAATCTCACTTAAATATGAAAAAGGCTTATAGCTAAATTCAAACAACATAATAAATAACTAACTAATCATCTTCTCCTTTTTTCTATTCTATTATACTGCCTCTGCAGCCACTTCCTATGAATTCTCTCATTTTCTTGTACGATATCCTCCCTCTCAAGTTTTTCCTTCTCCCTCAATTTCTCAATCTCCCACTCCATCTATTGCAAATTTTCTAACAAAAATAAAAAACGATAATCAAGGCACGTTCCACACCCTACGGAAGCCACCAGTGAAACCGTGCCGTCTACCATTGACTCCTCTGAGTCAATAAACTACTTTATTATACACATTTAAATTTGCAATATAAAATGGAGAGGAAAAGAAATAACAATTTTCTAAAATATATTTAAAATGCACAATTCTCAACCTTCAATTAGTAACTTCTTTATTTTAACAATCCTTCTTTCATATATCTTAAAAATATCGTGTAAACCCTAAAAAAAATAGTAAGAAAAGTTTCACTTATCATACCCATAAATAAATCGCAGAAAACAATAACTAACTCAATTTCCAAATAAAAGAAGCTACTCCACACGAGCTTTCGTATTAATATCCCAACAGCACTAACACTTTTGAATAATCTGTGCACCCACACCAGATGCAACCTTTTAAATAATGACCACATAAATCATAAAGAATAAAATAACTTACAAATTTTAGTTTCAATCAACAACCGAACTATATCAACTCTCGCCCGAATCCTGGATCCTCCTGCCTCGTCAGAGACTAGAACACATGACTCAGTGACACGTAGAACCAATAACACTGCTCACTTTTCAATTTACTGGTCAAAATCCGCTCCAGCCTCCGACTCGTTCAAGATGCTCCGTTCTCCAGACGTCGAATCGACCAATGATCCGGCTGTTGTTGTCAACTCGATCTCAATTTCAATCAGTTTCAAGCTCCGCTCTGGCTCAGCCCCTAAAATGCATAAATATTATACGATAAAAACCAATCTTTAAAATTTCTGGTGCACAAAATAAATAAGTAAAATTATCATTAAATTATCTACTTACCGCTTTGATGCGGGCTTTCCCTTAACTCTAATACTTCCGTATTCCTCACTTATAGCAACTGGCAACCTTTCCCATATATTTCTTCTTTCCAATTAACAAGTTTAACCTCCTTCGTACGTTTTCTTCCTCTCACGATACGTTCCAAGCAATCTGACTATTTTTAAAATTTCTACTCTAACTTACTTTTCATTTATAATTTAGTTGGTTATACCATACCCACTATTATATAGTGGACCCTTGCCTTGGCTCAGTATACCCTCCGTTAGCACGCATTGGTGGAGCCGGCAACAATATATATATATATATATATATATATATATATATTATATATATATATACATATATATATATGGTTATTGTTATATATATATATAGTTATATATTATATATATATATATATTTATATATATATATATATATATATATATATGATTTATATACGAAAATCAAAGAAAGCGTTTCACGATAAATTAGCGAAAACGGTTCAATTTTATACTGAAATCTGTGTTACAAC
>JABUQX010141076.1:0-2500 GCA_015478945.1 Trachelipus rathkii
ATTGTACTTCGTTCGGACATCAGATTTGGGTGTTTAACCGTTTCGCATTTATCGTGAAACCTTTCGCGTTTTTCGTGCGCCGCTCATCGGAGTCAGCAATTTTGAAAAGGGTGGAGTCGGGTCGGTAATTTTGAAAGGAAGGAGTCGGGTCGGAGTGAATTTTCAGAGGTCGGAGTTGGAGTCGGGAAACTTTCAAAATAGTAGAGTTAGAGTCAGAAAATTTTGAGCTGACAAAGTTATGAATTGTGATTCTGTGAGTGACCAATCAATTCATACAAATTCACTCACTTGAGATTCCACATCACAAAATGCAATTGTAAACCGGTTTTTTTAACCTGCACCTGATGTTTCAATTTGGATTATATTCTAATGAATTCAACCTTCAACCTTATACCATCTATATTTAAGATGCTGAAGAAATAAAAAACTCCAGGGTACGAATGGTATTCTACTAGTTGCTGTTTATATTAATTCCTATCTACATGGTAAGCTTAAATGAAGATCAACAACAAAAAGCAAAATCTGCACTTTGCAACGTGACCATTTGTATCAAAAGGTTGCAAGAAGTTCAAGAAGAAAAGAATACAACTGAACATATTGTAAGTGATGAAACTACAACTATCCCCATTACTACCTTCTCAATTCATTTTTCAGAAAGCTCAGAAGATGAGTATGAAAGCTTCTAGATATTGAAGAGTTTAATTCGAAAGCTTCGACTGGTTCAAGAAAAGGTCAAGATTCTTCCTCATCCTTGTACACAATGTTCCATAACTTTAAAAAATTTCTCTGCTGCTCTGAAAGAAGTTGAAAAAATTTATATAACTTAGAAGCTTAAATTAGAAGAGGCCATCGAAAAGCATCCAGATATTGTACAAGAAGCTGCAACTGCTGTTACTGATCTACCTCCAAAGCAAGTTAGCGTTGAACGGCTTTTTCTGCTCTTAGCATTATAAAATCAGACCTAAGAGGAAAAATGAAGGAGGACCTGGCAGATGCTATTCTATTTTTAAGAACTAATTCATTCATTGAGTAGATGACACTAGCTTAAGAAAAAACGTTTATATATATATATATATATATATATATATATATACTCCTTATATATATATATATATATATATATATATATATATATATATATATATATATATATATATATATATATATATATATATTGACACTCTTAATTATATATATATATATATATATATATATATATATATATATATATATATATATATATGTATATATGCTTATGTATATATATATATATTCTATATATATATATATATATATATATACTTTAGTTAAGCCACTCATATATATATAACCCCCCGAAATTATTGTTATCAAAATTTTTGGATGGCTTAAGTCTCTTAATTATAATTTTAATAATAATAAAAATAATAGTTAATCAAAGCAAATTAAGAGTTTATATATTTTATTAATGGAAATGAAAAAAACATTTATAGTTGGTGAAGATTTCTTAGTTTAAGTGGCTGTTGTTCCACACATATATATATATATATATATATATATATATATATATATATATATATATATATATATATATATATATATATATATATATATATATATATATATATATATATATCTGCCGCCTCCCTCTGTCCCAAAAGTAAGTTAACGACTGAGTAATGTAGCTCCTCCGTGACGTATACGAGTGGGTAGCTAGTTACCTAGGCTACATATCCATACCAGTTTTAACCAGATTTATAAAGTCAGTCTTGCACTATATCTGTTTATGTATGGGCGTATGTTCTAACCTCGTTACGTTTTTGCACTACATCTTTTTGTGTATGGGCGTGTTTTCTATCCTCGTTACGTTTTGCGATGCAGGTAAATATTGAACAGCGGTACGCTTATCAAATTCTGTGTGAAACGTAACAAGTCTGCCACTGAGACATTTGCTTCTTTAGGCTTATGGGGATGCCACTCTATCGAGAACTATGGTTTTTAAGTGATACACAGCTTTTAAAGAGGGCCGAGAAAAATGTTGAAGACGACCCTCGTTGTGGAAGACCAATCTTGTTAACAAACGATGAAAATGTGGAAGTTGTTAGAGCTGTGATGGAGAGAGACCACCGGTTCAGTGTCATAGTATTGCCGAAGAAACTGGTTTGGATAAAAATTCAGTTCATAGAATTTTAACGAACCATTTGCACATGCGAAAAATTTGTGCAAAACTAGAGCCGAAAGACTTGTCTGTGGAGCAGAAACCGAACAGGGTCAAAAATTTGGCAAGATTTACTTGAAATACTTGAAATGGAGCACAATTTTTTGGATAAAGTTATAACAGGCGATGAATCATGGGCTTTTGACTATGATCCTAAAACCAAACGGCAAAGTGCGGAAAGGCACACGAAAAATTCTCCTCGTCGGAAGAAAGCACATATGAACAAGTCCAAGGTGAAAAAACTGATTATTGTTTTTTTGGACAGCTGTGGTATTGTGCACAAAGAATTTGTACCTTCAGAAC
>JABUQX010141076.1:7500-11259 GCA_015478945.1 Trachelipus rathkii
AAAAATAAAAAATTTCACTTTTCTTTTTTTATTACTCTTATTATTAGAAAAATCCCTCCTCTATATCATGGTGTGATTTTTGTTTGGAATTTCTAAATGGTTTTTTAGGTAGAGGATTTTTTTTTAGAGTGGTGTCAAACTAAAAAAAAAATTTCATTTTCAAGTTTGAAATTTTAATTCAACTTTCCATGAACAACAATGTTTTTTTTTTTTAATTTTATTTTATGGAAAAGGTAAATTTTACTTCACGTGAACAAGAGCTGAGGTTCACTCCGGATCTTTTTCAACCATATAAATGGAATATGAGCCGGAGCCGGAGCCGGAGCAGATGTATTAATTTTTTTTTAAGGAATTGGTTTGCAAGTGAAAATAATTCTGGCCAATGTCGGAACAGAACAATTTTGAAATGGAGCCGTAGTAAATACCCGGAGCCAAAGTATACATTTTTATCAATAATTTTTTTCCAAGTGAAATGTGGTCTGCCCGAATTCGCCGCTGAACAATTTTGAATTGGATCCGGAGCCAGAGCCGGAGAAAAAGTATACATTTTTATCAATAAATTATTTAAATTTTTTTTTTTTTTTTTTTTTAAGTAAAAATTAATCTGCCTTTAGTCAGAGATTAAAATTTTTGAAATTGAGCCAGAGCCGGAGTCAAAAAATAATTTTTTTAAAGAATTTTTTTGGCATTTGAAAATAATTTTGCTGGAAGTTGGACCTGAGCAATTTTGAATTTAGCTGGAGTCGGAGGCAAAGTATACATTTTTATCAATAAATTTTTTTTCAAGTGAAATGTGGTCTGCCCGAATTCGCCGCAGAACAATTTTAAATTGGATCCGGAGCCAGAGCCGGAGTCGGAGCTGGAGGAAAAGTATACATTTTTATCAATAAATTATTTTGCTTTGAAAAATTTTTTTTGGGGAAATAAAAATTAATCTGCCTGAAGTCGGAGATAAAATTTTTTGAAATTGAGCCGGAAACGGAGCATAATTTTTTTAAAGAATTTTTTTGGCATTTGAAAATAATTTTGCACGAAGTTGGAGCTGAGCAATTTCGAATATAGCAGGAGCGGGAGCCGGAGCTGAAGTATTATTTTGTAGAATTATATAACTAATATTTTTTCTCATCATCTAACAAAGTTTTTCACTCTAAAAATATATATATATATATATATATATATAACACTTATATATATATCTCTTTCTATATACCATATATATATATATATAACTATATATATATCTTTTATATATATGCTGCTGCTATGCTGCTTGCTGCTGCTGCTAATGTTACTCTATATATATATATATATATATATATATATATATATATAAAGTTATAATTTTTTCTGTAAGAGGGAATATTTAAGGATATTTATGAAGTTCTATGAAAAAATTAGCAACAAAACATAGTCAAATGTGAAATATTATTTAAAAATAATAATAATAAATATAATTTTGCAAAATTCACCAGAAACACTCTAAAAGGATTGGTTTTCATAACCCGTAACGAAAAAGTTAAAAGTAATAAATTCAAGCCCGACCACACGAGGGATAAATAATTATAATTATTAATTAAATAATTAATTAAAAATAGTTATAAAAAATTTTTACTTTCTGTAAGAGGGAATAAATTTCAAGTTTTTATTTTTGCGTTTTTCTCAAAATTTATTTTTTCCCCATATCAACTGAGATAAAAAATCATTAAAAAAAAGTTTTCTCCCTATAATGATAAAACTTTCCAAAAACCTTCCATATTGACCCTAGAAGATGTTCACAAAGTTTTATTATAAGTTATCAAGTCATTTTAGTGATAGGTCTGATTGAAGTGATCACCTTGAAAAAAATTTCAAAATTTTGAAAAAAAAATGAAGAAATTATCATACCTTTTTTTTTATTTTTTATAATATCAAAGATAAATAATTATATCTTTATTACTACATTATATTCACGTACTTTCGTGAAATTATTTTTGAAATTTCTTGAAAAATGAGACTTTTATGGGCTTTTTAGTGGAATAAGTAAAAGAAAAATGAGACTTTTATGGGCTTTTTAGTGGAATAAGTAAAAAATTAAAAACTTGGGATTACCCCCCCCCCCTAGATTTCAAACCATTTGATAGATTTCTTTGAAAGATTAAATAAATAAAGGTTACTCTTCAAAAAATCAACGTTTTCATTAAGATTAGGAGATATCGTGATTTTTTATACAGACTCCCCTTAAGAACGATAAAACTGCTAACATTAACAAATTTCCACACTTAACAGCAGTAGAGTAACTAACATAGCAGCATACAAAAACGTAACCTATTCACACTTTGTTAAAAATATCTTTAACATATCAATGTTAATTTTACATTAACATAGTAATATTTAACAAAGATTTATCGTATCCTAACCCTAACTATTGTAATGAAGGAGGAACTAATAGATGTTATAATATGTTTATATCACTACTAATGAATATAATACTAATGTAACAATGTTTCACATTAATAAAGCCAACATAACACTTACTGAACTAAGAATATAATGTACAACGACAAACCCTAACATACTTGTAAGCACGAATAAACTGCTAACATTAACAAATTTCAATACTCAACAGTAAAGTAGCCAACATAGCATACAAAAACGTAATTCACACTTTGTTAAGCATATCTTTAACATATCAATGTTAATTTTACCTTAACATAGTAGTATATAACAAAGATTTATCGTATCCTAACCTAACTATTGTAATGAACTAAGAATAAATGTCACACACACACAATGAATATATGCTAATGTAACAATGTTTTCACATTAATAAAGCCAACATAGCAACACCTGAACTAAGAATATAATGTACAACGACATACCTAACATACCCTAAGCACGAATAAACTGCTAACATTAACAAAGTTCCATACTTAACAACAGTAAAGTAACTAACATAGCATACAAAAACGTAACCTATTCACACTTTTTCAAGCATATCTCTAACATTTCAATGCTAATTTTACATTAACATGGTAATATTTAGCAAAACTTTATCATAACTCTGTCTAATTATCATACTGACCAACGAATATATGCTAACGTAACAAAGTTTTTTACTTTAACATAGTAATATTTAACAAAAATTCATCATAACCTTACCTAACTATCATAATCCCCAACGAATAATTGCAGTAGTGAATGGTATTATAAAACATTAAGAAATAGTAACACCTAACACTTTCAGAAGGTAACCTGAAATATTTTTAGCCTTACCCTATTTTAGGCCCCACCCCCTTTCAGAAAATATCAATTCAAAACTGGTAGATTTGGTAACAGCTCATCATACAGAGGCGATTTGGTAGCACTGTAAGCACTACTTGGAGATTACCCCAGAGAGATGCATGAAGACCTATCTCGGGGTACCCCGAAGGGGGGTGTAAGCCCATCACTGATATATTTTTAATATATATATATATATATATATATATATATAACTATGCTTGTTCCCTATAACCTATATATATATATGCTGCTGCTGCTCTTTCCTACTATAGAAAATGTGATGATATGCTGCTGCTGCTGCTGCTGCTGCTAATGCTGCTGCTTGCCAATAACCAGCAGCAGCAATATATATATATATATGTGCATCTGGAACTCGTCTGTGAAAAATTGGCGTATGGTATGCATACAAGGTTGGCCACTCATGCATTATACTATGAGATAGGTAGCTTTCAAAAACACGTACGACTATCTCATTTACTAAATTATCGGGTAATTCAA
>JABUQX010141078.1:0-12500 GCA_015478945.1 Trachelipus rathkii
AAATGGCTGTTTTATAATAAAAATAAAAATAATTTGCATTATAATTGGTTATACATTTGTTTCCGAAACTGAAATATATTTGTTTGTCATGTATTGCGCTGCGCCTGCATCTTTATGTCTTTACTAGAGGTGTAGCGGATAGTGATTTTTGACTATCCGCGGATGCGGATAGTAAAAATCACTATCCGCGGATTGAGGATGAGGATTTTAGAGTCTTAGCCACAAGTACTTCATATATATATATATATAAAATTGATATACGGAAAGGTTATATATATATATATATATATATATATATATATATATATATATATATATATATATATATATATATATATATATATATATATATATATATATGGACGCTTGGACCCAACTCTTTTGCACCCCACCAACCTCTTTCCCAAGCCTCCATCCATTTGGAAAAGGTTATATATATTAATGCTTGAAATTAATAATTCTCAAATTATGCTTCAAAAACAAAAGCTTCTGAGCCCTTTCAGGGGAGAGTTTGCTTCTCTTTTCGTCGTAAATGAGATCTGCACCACTGAAAGACGCTCACTAGCTACACTTGTTGAAGGGCATGCTAAGAATTCCCTGGCGACTTCTGCAAGATGTGGAAAACTTTTACAATTATCACGCCACAAAACCAGTGGATCTTTATCTGATTCCAAGCTTTTTCTCTTTTGATATTCTTCGATCAATGATAGAGTGTTTTTTGACACCTCTGAACAAGACTCTTCATCGCTGCTAGAAGCCAAAAGAACGTTCATGGATTCAGCAATGATATCGCTAACAGATGGTAATTGCGTGTCTGTTTCTGTGATCTTTTGCTTTTTATTGGCTGGTGATATTTCTGCCTTTAGCAGCATTTCATCACATAGGCATCTTAAATTAATTTTAACCCTCTGTAAAACACGTGGTTCAAGAAATTTTGTTTTGTATCTAGGATTTAGAAAAGTTGCTATTGCACATGCGTCATCGTTTTGCAGAGTTTGAAATCTATTATCTATCTCCAGCATGAGTGTTTCTGTCATCCTTGAAAGTCCCTAATTTTTAATATATATATATATATATATATATATATATATATATATATATATATATATATATATATATATATATATATATATATATATATATATATTTATATATATATATATATATATATATATATATATATATATATATAAGGCAGTGCACACACGTTTCTCATAATTCATAGATGAATACTATCCGCTATCCGCAAAAAAATTAATGCGGATGCGGATGCTGAATAGATAAAACGTGGCTACTCTCAAAAAAAAAAAATATATATATATATATATATATATATATATATATATATATATATATATATATATATATATATATATATATATATATATATATATATTATATGAGATATATTATGTTATTTATATATATATATATATATATATATATATATATATATATATATATATATATATATATATATATATATATATATATATATATATATATATATATATATATATTAATATAATATATATATATATATATATATATATATATATATATATATGGTCAGCCTCTAGAAGAGCCACAATCCATATCTCAAAAACTACAACAGCTACCAGGAAAAGGAATACATTGCTGGAATGCTGGTCCAATTTTAGTGCGAAAAAAAATTTATTATATTTTAAAAACTACAATAGCTACAGCGAAAAGGAATACATTTTTGGAATCCTCGTAAAATTTTGGATAGGAAAATGTAAAAAAAAAAATAAAAAATTATTGTTAATAATTATAGTAATATGATTAGAGGGCCTATTTAGAGACCTTTTATTGGTTACTCGTTAAAATAAATAGACTTTCTATTAAATTTTGCTTTTTTTTAACTAAAGAATACTGGGGTATACCGCACCGATGGCAGGAGTCGGGGGTCTCTCGGCCTTCCGGGAACTACGTGGTAGGGACTAATTCCCTCCTCCGGGAGGGTCTCCGAACCTCGCCTTGCATTTGGGTGTCGCGGGGTTCTCCGCCCCTCTACGGGGGTATGGAAACGTCCCTGTGTTCCTGTCGGCTCGAGCCCCTAAATTGCCTTGTAATACCTTTACAAATAATATATATATATATACTATGTCCCAGCACCCCCCCAAAAAAAAATAGCCAATTTTTTGTTTATTTTTTTTATTTTTTTTTTTTTACATTTTCCGAACCAAAATTTTACAAGGATTCCAAAAATTTATTTCATTTTACTGTAGCTTTTGTTTTTTTTTTTTTTTTTTTTTTTTTTTTTTTTTTTTTTTTTTTTTTTTTTTTACAGTTTCCTCGGTAAAATTTTGCCAGGATTCCAGCAATGTATTCCTTTTTCCGGTAGCTGTAGTAGTTTTTGAGATATGGATTGTGGCTCTTCTAGAGGCTGGCCTATATATATATATATATATATATATATATATATATATATATATATATATATATATATATATATATATATATATATATATATATATATATATATATATATATATATATATATATATATATATATATATATATATATATATATATATATATAGTTTAAAAAAGCAAAAGATAGCAAGAGAGAGAGAGAGAGAGAGAGAGAGAGAGAGAGAGAGAGAGAGAGAGAGAGAGAGAGAGAGAGAGAGAGAGAGAGAGAGAGAGAGAGAGAGAGAGAGAGAGAGTTTATGAATGAGCTTTTGGTTAGATTTAAGTAATGTATAGAAGTAACAGAAGATACTTAAGCAATTTACCAATTTTAAAAGTTTGATTTTGAAATTTAACAAAATTAAAATTAGCATTTGAGAAAAAAAAATATATATTAATTTTATCACTTTTTTTTCAGCTATTTTTAATTATTATTATTTGTTTTAACCTTATCTTTTTTTTTATACTATTTTTGAAGAAATTGTATGTAATAATTTTATTTATATAAAAAACAAATAGGCACAGTTAAATAAAATCAAAGTCGAAAGAGCTTCAATGTCGTATTTTATTTAATGACGGCGACTCGATGACTGAGTCACACTGTCCTTTAGCAATAATGTAGTCATTGTTGTGTTGTTCAATAGTTGTTGTAAATTAGATCATCATGAAATGGTAAGGTATTTTAGAAATAAAACAATACCCTACCATAAACAGGAACAATCTACGAATGCATGGCAGTGCGGGGGAGGGACTGTATTGGCACAGGGTGGCTCTCTAGGACTCAAACTGATTATACAAATGAATCAACGCTATTGCAGTATTTATTCGATAATTCTTCCTATCGAAAATATTAAGAAAAAAAAATAGAATTAAAATCAATAATACCCCGTAGGGTATAGAGTATATATATATATATATATATATATATATATATATATATATATATATATATATATATATATATATATATATATATATATATATATATATATATATATATATTAAAGAAAGAACATAATAGGAAGGTAAAGAATTAACTGCCTTCTCTGGGATTGAACCACCGCCATGTTGCGACTGAGGACAATATACCCGGTGCGTTACGATCGAGCTATCCTCCAACCCAAAAAAGTTGGATTCAAGAACAATTATAAAGCAACCGAGCTCCCATCAAGGCGACATCACCAGGTGTATATATATATATATATATATATATATATATATAGATGTTAAATATTGCATAATAATCGCAATTATATAAGATGTTAAAGAAAGAACATATAATAGGAAGGTAAAGAATTAACTGCCTTCTCCGGGATTGAACCACCGCCATGTTGCGACTGAGGACAATATACCCGGTGCGTTACGATCGAGCTATCCTCCAACCCAAAAAAGTTGGATTCAAGAACAATTATAAAGCAACCGAGTTCCCGTCAAGGCGACATCACCAGGTGTCCAGCCTGTCCTATCTCGGTTGCTTTATAATTGTTCTTGAATCCAACTTTTTTTGGGTTGGAGGATGGCTCGATCGTAACGCACCGGGTATATTGTCCTCAGTCGCAACATGGCGGTGGTTCAATCCCGGAGAAGGCAGTTAATTCTTTACCTTCTCATTATATGTTCTTTCTTTAACATCTTATATAATTGCGATTATTATGCAATATTTAACATCTTCTATATATATATATATATATATATATATATTATATATATATATATATATATATATATATATATATATATATATATATATATATATATATATATATATATATATATATATATATATATATATATTATTAAATAATTTCTATTAAGTTTTAACTGCTATAAAATTGAATTTTAATTCTTAAGCTTGCCTTTTTATAAATTTTTAAAAAGTTAATTAACTAAATATTGCAGTTTAAAAAATGTTTATTAGTTCATTTAAAAATTTATCGGTAAGAAAATATAGTGTTGAATTATATATATATATATATATATATATATATATATATATATATATATATATATATATATATATAGATATATATATATATATATATATATATATATATATATATATATATATATATATATATATATATATATATATATATATATACAGTGGCGTATCCATGATTTTCTTTCGGGGGGACAGGCCGTTTCTCTTATATATATATATATATATAGTATATATATACATATATATGTTACATATATATATATATATTATTATATATATTATATATATTATATATATTATTATATTATTATTATTATTATATATATATATATATATATATATATATATTATATATATATATATATATATATATATTTTATATATATATATATATTATATTATTATATATATATATATATATATTATATATATATATATATATATATATATATATATATATATATATATATAAATATATATATATATATATATATTTATATATATTATTAACGGATATAATACCTAAAAATTTTTAGTGTCTAAAAAATTTCGGGGGGGCCATGGCCCCCCTGGCCCCCCCCTGGATACGCCACTGTATATATATATATATATAGTATATATATATATATAGTATAGCATATATATGTTAAAATATATATATATATATATATATATATATATATATATATATATATATATATATATATATATATATATAATTATTGAAAATTTGAATGGTTGTAATTCTGGCCAGAGAAGTAAGAATTCTTTGTAGCAATTAAAGAAGAGCAAATGTGTGTGGATTTGATTGTGCAAGAAGAAATATGTATTTTGGGAATGAGGCAATTAGTAAGGAGGAGGTAATGGGTAGAGTGAGGAAATTGAAGAATGGTAAATCTGCAGGTATGGATGGAATTACTGGTGAAATGACCAAGAACGGAGGCAAGATGGTGATTGAATGGATTTGGAAGTTGTGTAACAAAGCGTTTATGGAGGGCATAGTTCAGGGGGATTGGAGAAGGGTATTGATAAGGGTAATGTTACATCTATCTATGGAGGGTATAGCCTCAGGGGGATTGGAAAAAGGGCATTAATAGTACCCTTATATAAGGGTAATGTCGCATCTATTTGTAAGCAATCATTTATATGTATTTATAATTATGCAAATGTAAGGCTAAACGTTTAATTTTCCAAAATTTGTATTTGAAGGGCTGATCACAAATATCCGATATATATATATATATATATATATATATATATATATATATATATATATATATATATATATATATATATATATATATATATATATATATATATATATATATATATATATATATATATATATATGGCTATTTATATGTGGTTTTTTTTAAGAGCAAGCACCCTATATAAGAGGTTGGTAATTTAGAAATCCATATTTGAAATGATGTTTTTATTCAACATAAGTAAAATATGAAATAAGTATAAAAGTAATAAAAGTTCCTTCTGTGAGATACTCTTCGCAGGCGAGCCGTAGCCCTTCCGTGAAATTTCCCGCTCTTGCCGAGAGCGTTTTAAGTTTGGAGGATTTCTGGGAGAGAGTATCTTGAGTGAGATTTTCTTTTGATTCTTAATAATTTGATCTGACTGACTTTATCTGACTCAAGAGTATCTCAAAATGACGGGTTTATATAGTATTTCACTTTGACTTATGCTAAAATTTTGCTTGCGCAAATCTTAGCATAAGTACGAACATAAATTAAAATTTTTACAAAGTTATAATGGAGTGCTACATTACTTCCTGCGCTAAACACGGAGTGAGAAAGTATGTTATAATAATTATACAAGAAATAATAACTAAAATACATAAAATTAAAGTACTTTCAAATGCAAGCATATTTAATTATGTCCGAAGACATAAGTAAACATACAAACATATGAAGGCAAAAATAGTATACATGAAATTTGAAGAATATTCAAATACGAGCATAACTGGTTACATCCGAAGATCTAAACATATATACAAGTATTTGAATACATATAAATACAATAATGTTATATATACAGAAAATAAAAAGTGCATTTAAACACAAGCATATTTGGTTATATCCGTTAGATATAAACAAACATACAAACATTTAAATGCATAAAAATACAAAAATGTTAATACATAATAATTATTGATATGAAACAATTGAATTATTCACAAGTTAAATAGGCCACATTGATCGAACCATTAAATCCAAGGAAAGGTCCAGTATAAGACGTTTCTAACGTATCCATGATTTGACCAATGCGCACGTAGTTTTCAAAGTTGTAGTTACGAGAGAAACATTGCTTGACATATGTAGAGACGAAGTTGCTTGAAGTTTAGGTTCTTTATTTGAAAAATTTCTTCATACATAAAAGGGAGAGGTCACAGAACCATTTAGAATTCGAAAAGGAATCAAAGTTCGTAGTGGAATTCAAAAATGAATTTCTGCCCATAATCCAAACTTAAAATGATGAAAGAAATCCATACCATAAAGGAAGTTACATATGTAGAGGCGAAATTGCTTGAAATTTAGGTCCTTTATTTGAAAAATTTCTTCATACATAAAAGGGAGAGGTCACAGAACCATTTAGAATTCGAAAAGGAATCAAAGTTCGTAGTGGAATTCAAAAATGAGTTTCTGCCCATAATCCAAACTTGAATGATGAAAGAAATCCATACCGTAAAGGAAGTTTGCTATGTCTGACAATGAATCCTCGAACTGTGATATTTGTGAAAAGATGAAGACCATAATCCAAAATTAATTAAAAATGAAAATTGAAGTTCGTATTGATAATGTTCGTTTTCTTGAGTCATCTTGGAGTGTTCTGATTGGGAATTTTAGTATTATTTTAGTTTTTTCTTTTTCTTTTTGTTTTTCAGGCGTCGATTGAAGTACTGGGTGTTCTTTTCCGGGTTCACCAATTATATAGGGCTATTACTTGCTAAGTTGGTGGCTTCTTTAAGAGCAAGCACCCTATATAAGAGGTTGGTAATTTAGAAATCCATATTTGAAATGATGTTTTTATTCAACATAAGTAAAATATGAAATAAGTATAAAAGTAATAAAAGTTCCTTCTGTGAGATACTCTTCGCAGGCGAGCCGTAGCCCTTCCGTGAAATTTCCCGCTCTTGCCGAGAGCGTTTTAAGTTTGGAGGATTTCTGGGAGAGAGTATCTTGATTCTTCTTGTTAATTTATTCTGACTCTGTATCTGACTGACTTTATCTGACTGAAGAGTATCTCAAAATGACGGGTTTATATAGTATTTCACTTTGACTTATGCTAAAATTTTGCTCGCGCAAATCTTAGCATAAGTACGAACATAAATTAAAATGTTTACAAAGTTATAATGGAGTGCTATATATATATATATATATATATATATATATATATATATATATATATATATATATATATATATATATATATATATATATATATATATATATATATAAGTTATATATATATATATATATATATATATATATATATATATTAGTGATGGGACGATTAATCGTCATCGTCATCGGCAAAATCGGCATATTTTTTTTCATCGTCATCGTCATCGTCATCGTCATCGTCATCGTCATCGTCATCGTCATCGTCATCGTCATCGTCATCGTCATCGTCATCGTCATCGTCATCGTCATCTTCATCAATATTACACCAGAAACTGAAAAGGATTGTTTCTGCATCATAATTTAAGAGCTCTAAATTTAAAGTACTAGAATTTTGTATGTCTGTCCATGTTCTCACATATTAAAATTTTTTAAAATCAATGTTTTGAAGATACTTACTATATATTAAAATTACATAAAATATTAAGTTGAAATATAAGGAGCATGAATGATTTTAATATTAAATAAATCATTATTATTAATCAAGAGAAATTATTATTATTATTATTATTATTATTATTATTATTATTATTATTATTATTATTATTATTATTATTATTATTATTATTATTATTATTATTATTATTATTATTATTATTATTATTATTATTATTATTATTATTGTTATTTTCTTTCTTTATATTCTTCCAATTATTATTAATCAAACTATTTTAGTCATTATTATTATTATTATTATTATTATTATTATTATTATTATTATTTATTATTATTATTTATTATTATTATTATTATTATTATTATTATTATTATTATTATTATTATTATTATTATTATTATTATTATTATTATTATTATTATTATTATTATTATTATTTATTATTATTATTTATTATTATTATTATTTATTATTATTATTATTATTATTATTATTATTATTAATATTATTATTATTTTTATTATTATTATTATTATTATTATTGTTATTCTTATTATTATTATTATTATTATTATTATATTATTATTATTATTATTATTATTATTATTATTATTATTATTATTATTATTATTATTATTATTATTATTATTATTATTATTATTATTATAAATGCTTTTGTTGGTTTTATTCATGGTAATGGACTTAGTAGTAAAAGGCTCAAATTTGTTATGTGTATTTGATATAAGCCTTTATATCAGTCACATTAATAATTACTTAACTAAAAGCGGGATGGTCCATCAATTAATTTTTAACTAAATTGAGAAGCATATACTGTATACCAAAAAAGGAAGAGTAGTTTAAATAACTTGATGGTACTAATACTTCCTTAAATTTTACGATAAGTAATATTCTATTGAAGCTATTATTATTATTATTATTATTATTATTATTATTATTATTATTATTATTATTATTATTATTATTATTATTATTATTATTATTATTATTATGATTATTATTATTATTATTATTATTATTATTATTATTATTATTATTATTATTATTATTATTATTATTATTATTATTATTATTATTATTATTATTATTATTATTATTATTATTATTATTATTATTATTATTATGTGTGTGTCCGAGTGTATTATTATTATTATTATTATTTATTATTATTAATTGACAGTTGCATTAATTCTACTTACACTGCTGTTAGTGTTAGTGTTTATTAGTTAGTGTTAATATAATTTCACATTTGATATTGCTTTATCGCTGCTATTAAGATTGAAATAAATATTCTTCTTCTTCTTCTTCTTCTTCTTCTTTTTTCTTGTTCTTTTTCTTGTTCTTTTTCTTGTTCTTTTTCTTGTTCTTTTTCTTGTTCTTTTTCTTGTTCTTTTTCTTGTTCTTGTTCTTTTTCTTTTTCTTGTTCTTTTTCTTCTTGTTCTTTTCTTTTTCTTTTTCTTGTTCTTTTTCTTGTTCTTTTTCTTTTTCTTTTTTCTTTTTCTTTTTCTTTTCTTTTTCTTTTTCTTTTTCTTTTTATTTATTTTTATTTATTTTTATTTTTATTTTTATTATTATTATTATTATTATTATTATTATTATTATTATTATTATTATTATTATTATTATTATTATTATTATTATTATTATTATTATTATTATTATTATTATTATTATTATTATTAGATGTTGTTATTATTATTAATTGATATTATTGTTATTGTTAATTACAATTAGGCTAATTATTGTTATTTGTTTTTGTATTGTTATTGTTATTGTTATTGTTATTGTTATTGTTATTATGATTATGATTATGATTATGATTATGATTATGATTATGATTATGATTATTATTAATTGTTATGCTTATTAAATATCTTCTTATTAATGTGAGTATAATGACAGTGAATCAGCGTGGCCTATGTTTGGTTATAGTATGATATACATGTGAATTTTATTATTATTATTATTATTATTATTATATGGTTATTATTAGCACTGTGTGATTTCATTACTATTTTTATTATATTTTGTTAATGTGGTGTTGTTGATATTTTTGTAAATTAGTAGTATACTTTTATTATTTTATTATTATTATTATTATTATTATTATTATTATTATTATTATTATTATTATTATTATTATTATTATTATTATTATTATTATAAAACTCAACTTAGGTCGAAATTCGGTATTATTTTTCATCGTTTTTGGTCGTATTTTCTGCTTATAATTTAGATATTAGTCATCTTAGATTATATTTAGAATTCCTATAATTTTTTTTTTAGAATTATTTTTTCGTGAACGATATTAGAATTTTCATTCTATTAAAGAGACCGATCCTTTATTATTTTATTTACTCTTCTATGATAGGAATCACTTTATTTCATAAATTTATTTAGAAATCTAATTAAAACTATTTTATATATATATATATATATATATATATATATATATATATATATATATATATATATATATATATATATATAACTATATATATACTATATAAATATATATATATATATATATATATATATATATATATATATATATATATATATATATATATATATATATATATATATATATATATATATATATATATATATATATATATATATATATATATATATATATATATATATATATATATATATATATAACTATATATATATATAATATTATATATATATATATATATATATATATATATATATATATATATATATATATATATATATATATATATATATATATATATATATATATATATATATATATATATATAAATATATATATATTTATATATATATATATATATATATATATATATATATATATATATATATATATATATATATAATATATATATATATATATATATATATCTCTACTTCATAAATTTATTTAAATTTATATATACATATATATATATATATATATATATATATATATATATATATATACAAAATATCGCCTGACAGTTTACGATATTTCAATTATTTTATTTATTTTCTTTATTTTATTTATTGCAAACGTAATTTTTGGGTAAGCGTAGCTTCATTCCTTACCTTAGCAATAAAATTTCGTATTAATTTTTTTTCATACTAGCCTGTAAATATTTTTGAGTACGAGATCGGATACGCGTTAGGTATAATTACGGTTCGGAATGGTATTCTGCTATTAGTGGGGGCTGGTATACCCTTCACTCACTAATAAACAGGATATTAAAGGGAATAAGGGAAACTGTAGAAACTATAGGTGAATTAGTTTATTGAGTGTTGTAAGGAAGATATATGCTGATATTTTGGTAGAAAGAGTGCGTCGAGTGAATGAGGGACTGATTGGCGAAGAACAAGGTGCATTTAGAAGTGGTAGAGAATGTGTATATCAAATCTTTACATAGAAACAAATGATTGAGAAAATAAGAAAGAGGGAGAATAAATTGTATTTAGGTTATAGGAACTTGCAACAGGCGTATGAAAGGATCAATAGTGAAGCTTTTTGGAAGGTGTTGGTGATATATGGTGTTAGTGGTAGGATTCTGAATGTAATCAAAAGTATGTATGGCAGTAGTGAAAAGTATGTAAGAAAAAATGGAGTTGAATGTGATTGGTTTAATATTAGTAGTGGGTTGAGGCAGGGATGTGTTATGTCTCCTTGGTTATTTAATTTGTATATAGATAGGGTTATGAAAGAATTAGAGGTAGAGGTGGGAGGGGAGGATGTTAAAATAATGAAGAATGGAAGAGAGTGGAGGGTGCCCTGCTTATTGTAATGCGGATGATTTGGTTTTGTGTGGTGAATCTGAAGAGAATTTGAGAGGATTGGTTGTGTGGTTTGCCAGGGTGTGTAAAAGGAGGGGTTCAGATGTAAATGAAGGTAAGAGTAAGGTTATGGTAGTAGATGAGGAGAATCCCAACGCGAAGTTATGCTAGATGGTGAGCAATTTGAACAAGTATCTGGGTTTAAGTATTTAGAGATATATGTTGTATGAAAAGAGAACTAATGATGCAGAGTGTAGTATGAAAGCTGTGAATGGTAGAAAGGTGGCTGGTGCAATTAAATACTTGGTGGATGTAAAGGGCTCAAGTCTTGAGTACGCTAGTGTTTTGACTTAGAGCATGTTGCTACAGTTGCTAATGCAGAATAGCGAAACTCTGGTAGGGAATAAGTGCCCTAGGATTTTGATTAGAGCATGTTGTTACCATTGTTAATGTATAGTAGAGAAACTCTGGTATGGAATAAGAAGTATGGATCTAAGGTACAGTGTATTCAGATAGATAATCTTAGGGG
>JABUQX010141078.1:17500-20508 GCA_015478945.1 Trachelipus rathkii
TGATGGCAGATTTGCGCAGGCGCGGGCTTTCTATCGACTTTACCAACATCCACGGCTTACTCTCTAACTCTGCATCCGTGGAATACCACCTCTCTAACTCTAACCCTAACCTTTTGCTCTTGTCTGAGACACAGATGGCTAAGAATTCATCCTCTAACTCGTTTAATATATCTAACTATAACTTATTTCATAATTTCCGTCTAAAGGGTGGAGTATGTGCCTATGTGAACATAAACACTCCTGTAACACGTCTCGAGAATCTTGAATCTCCTAACTTCGATGTTCTGTGGCTTAAAATCTTTCTTCCTTCTACTACAATAATCTTGTGCTTCTGCTACTGTTCTCCTAACAGAACAGATTTTCACTCTTTCTTTGAATATCTTACTACTTCTCACGAGACTGTTATATCTTCTCATCCAAATACTGAGGTCCTCTATTTAGGGGATTTCAATGTACACAACACTGAATGGTTGGGGTCCTCTCATACTGATTTAGGTGGGGAGAGGCCGAATCATTTAGCATTCTCAACGATCTGGAGCAACTAATTAAAGAACCAACACACATTCCGGATCGTCCTAACCAATTCTTGAACACACTTGACCTATGTTTCAACACTAGTCCTTCTCTCTATAAATACACCACCTTCGCTCCTATTGGTAAATCTGACCACAGCCTTATATCTCTAAATTTTAATACTTTCTCTCCAACAGCTCCATCCTTCCCTACGCGTTTTTTCTGGCACTTTAATCGGGCTGATTGGGGGGCCTTTCTACGCTAACTATAATTGGAATGACTGCTTTGTCTCTGGTGAAGCTTCGACTTCTGCCGATAAGGTGGGAGCTGTAATCGTTGACGGGATGAGCAGGTTCATTCCTTCTTCGACTAAATCTTTCTCTCCTCATAATCCATGGTTCGATCGTGCTTGTTCTCTGGCCATTCAAGCTAGAGACAGTGCGTATCAGGGGTGGAAAAATTCTCGTTCTCCTATCACTCTTGCTAATTTTCATTCAGCTAGAAATCGTTGCAGGGATACTCTTCGACGAGCAAAGCGGGCTTTCATCAAACGAAAGTGCGCTAACCTCCTTGGTTCTCCTACTGACAAATCTTTCTGGCCTCTTGCCAAAAACATCTCTAACAACTTCTGTAAATCTGTCTTTCCTCCTCTTATTCGATCTGATGGTTCTGTAGCTAATTCTCCAACTGAAAAGGCCAATCTCTTCGGCCTCCTATTTTCCTCTAACTCAACCCTGGACTATTCTGGCATTCCTCATCCTCCTCCTTCTCCTCTCAGGTGTCCTATGCCTTTGCCTGTGATTACATTTGATCAGGGTGCATGGGCTCCTGAAATCTATGAACGTTAAGGACGGCGGGTTGCGGATGGCATTCCTCCCCGAGTTTTGAGGGTGTGTGCCCGTGCTATCCCCGCCCCTCATTCAACTATATTCTCTATGTTTCAATACTAACATGCTTTCCCTCAGTGTTAGGAGCACGCACATGTCAACCTATTCCGAAAAGGAAGCCCATACAGTCCTTCAACTATCGCCCTATAGCTCTTGTATTCTATCTAAGATCTTTGAAACTCTTCTCAACTCTCATTTCTTAGATCATCTGGAATCTCATTCACTTCTTTCCGATCACCAGTACGGCTTTCGGCGCTCGAGGTCTACTGGCGATATACTTAACAGATTTATGGTTTTCCGCCCTTAGGAATTACGGGGAGACTTGCGTAGTGGCGCTTGACATATCCAAAGCATTTGACCGGGTATGGCACGCGTCACTGCTCTCCAAGCTCCCCTCTTTGGGTTTCCTCCTTCTCTTTGCTTACTTATGTCTAGTTTTCTTTCAAATCGCTCAATATCGGCTGTTGTTGATGGGGCTACTTCTTCTTCCTTTTCTGTCAATAGTGGTGTTCCTCAGGGTTCTGTCTTATCTCCTACTTTATTCCTACTTTTCATTAATGATCTTCTCACCTGCACATCTAACTCTATTCACTCATATGCCGATGACTCGACCCTTCATTCTTCAACTCATTTCAATTCTGCTCCTTCTTTTACTTCTAGAATTGCCTCTCGTCTTCATCTTTCCGATTCTATTCTCGCTGATCTGGATAGAATTTCCGGGTGGGGTCGTCTGAACCTTGTAAAATTCAATTCTTTAAAAACTCAACTTCTACAAATCTCCCTCTCTAAGACACCTTCCAACTTTCCTATCTCTTTCGACGGTTCTCTCGTCTCTCCTGTTGACAATATAAACATCCTTGGCCTTAACATAAACAAAAAATGTCTTGGAAACCTCACATCACAACGGTTGCTAAGGCGGCCTCAAAGAAACTGGGAGTTCTGTTTAGACTGCGAGACTTTTTTCCTATTCTCAGTTACTCCAGCTATACAAGGGTCATCCGCACTTGTATGGAATACTGCTCTCATATCTGGGGGCTCTGGTTTCACCCGGCTTTTGGACAGGGTCGAGTCAGTCCAAAGGCTTATAAACTGTTCTGTACTTTCCAGTTCACTTGACCCGCTCTATCTCTACAATATGACGTTGGCGCTCCATCTTTTTTCCACAAAGGTACCGCAGCGGCAGGTGCTCGAGGAAGCAGACACTCCTAGCTCCACCTTTACGTCGCCCTCGTAGAACTAGGGTGCTGTATCTGCACATGAGTTTTGTGTTGATTGGTAACTCCAGGCTGGTTCGCTGCGGTGCTTCCTTTTTCCTGCCACATCTGTTCTGTGGAATTCTCTTCCATCTTCCGTATTTCCTACTGAATTTAATCTCCCCCACTTCAAAGCCTGCGTCTGTGCTCATCTGCATGTAATTTGCTTTAGTTGTTTACTTATGAGGCGTGCAGTACCCCCTCCATGAAAAGGGCTCTGCCCGTGAGTGGTAGTGACAACTGTAAAAAATAAATATATATATATATATATATATATATATATATATATATATATATATATATATATATATATATATATATACCATATATATATATATATATATATATATATATA
>JABUQX010141079.1:2500-10000 GCA_015478945.1 Trachelipus rathkii
AAAAAAAAATTTGTTAATAGTTAGAGTAATATGAGGAGGAAGCCTATTTATCTCTATGGAGCATAAATAACCTTTTTTTCCCAACTAAGAGGCCAAAGGGTGCTGCCGCACCGACGGGGAGTCGAGTCTCTCGGCCTTCAGGGAACTACGGGGTAGGACTAATTCCGCCCCTGGGTCCCCGGAACCCCCGCTCTTTGGTATTTGGGTGTCGCAGGGGTTCCGCCCCTTCCCTACAGGGTATGGGCTTAAATACCCCCTGTGTTCCCGTCGGCTCGAGCCCCCCTACATTGCCGTGTAATACTTTTTCAAATAATATATATATATATACTATGTCCCTGCTCTAAAAAAAAAAAAAAAATAGCCTTAATATTTATTTTGTTATTTATTTATTTATTTATTTTTATTTTCCATCTTAAAATTTTATAAGGATTCCAAAAATGTATTCCTTTTGCTGTAGCTATTGTAGTTTAAGATATGATTTTTTTTTATTTTCCGCACTAAAATATTTTACCAGGATTCCAACAATGTATTCCTTTTCCCTGTATCTATTGTTTTAGTTTTTGAGATATGAGTTGTAGTTTTAAACCAAAAGTTGGTTTTACAGTAGTATAACCATATATATATATATATATATATATATATATATATATATATATATATATATATATATATATATATATATATATATATATATATATATATATACATTATGAATAGAGTTCCATTTCAACTGTTGTGTCTTTGGGCCTTATATTGTGCTTTTAGTCCTTTGAAAATAAAATTGGAACTAGTGCTACAATATATTGGTATCCCATTATGAATAGAGTTCCATTTCAACTGTTGTGTGTCTTTTTGGGGCCCTTATATTATTATTGCTTTCAGTTCTTTAGAAAATAAAATTGGAACTAAATTACTAAATGTTTAATTTTATACAGCATATATATATATATAACCTTATATATCTCTATATATATATATATATACTATATATTATATATATATATATATATATATATACTACTCATCAAAATTTACTATATATATATATATATCAGCCTTTAGAAGAGGACCAACCCTTATCTCAAAAACAACAATAGCTACCTGGAAAAGGAATACATTTTTTGAATGCTGGTGAAATTTTAGTTCGGAAAATGTGAAAAAAAAAATCTAAAAAGCTACAATAGCTACAGGGAAAAGGAATACATTTTTGGAATGCTGGCAAAATTTTAGTTAAAAAAAAATAAACAAAAAAAAATTTGTTAATAGTTAGAGTAACATGAGGAGGAAGCCTATTTATCTCTATGGAGCATAATTTTTTTCTTTTTAACTAAAGAATACCCCAAGGGTATACCGCACCGATGGCAGGTCGGGGTCTCTCGGCCTACCGAGGGAACACAGGGTAGGACTCTCCGGGGAGGGTCTCCGGAACCCCGCTCTTTGGTATTTAGGTGTCAAGGGGTTCCTCACGCCTCCCCCACAGAGGGTATGGGCGTCCCCCTATTGTTCCCTCTGCCTCGAGCCCCTAATTACCGTAGTTTATTCTTGAATTTTCTCCAAAAATATATTTCTTTTCCCTGTAGTGAGTGGTGGATTTATATATATATATATATATATATATATATATACTCTATACTATACTATATATATATATATATATATATACTCTGCGTCGCCCCGCACCGCACCGCTGCCTGCTGCTGCTATACTCTATATATATATATTGAACTTTGGTGTTAATAATACTGAGTTAAAAGAATATTTTCCACCAGAGTAGAGGAAAAACCAGTTCATTATTAGGATTAATGGGCAACATGATACGATACATGGCGTTTGAAAGTGTGCAATTAAAGGAATGTGGTGAAAATTGATAAAGGAAGTCAGTCCTTTACCATTGCAATTAAATTCATGAAAGAAGAATGATCAAAGTGGTTAATTCTGTCATCAGAAAATTGGAAAGAGAATGGATAAGACTGTGTGAAGAGGCTACTTGCTTGATATATCCTTAAATACTACGAGTTCAAAAGATCATTGATACTTGTAATAGCTATTGCTTAAGAAGAATGATAAGGCAGTTTGACTGCATGAAAGAGATTGCAAAGTGTTAGGGGCAGCAAAAGGGTTGACAACTTTAAAAAAATTCGACTTTACATGTCAAGAAGAGAAATATGTTTGGAACCACCCAAGATTTTCAATGCTTATTTCAAGCAAGCAACTGGGGTGATGGATTGTAGTTCCGATGACTACTTAGAACATCCAACCTCTTTTAAACTTGTTTAATGACAGAATCAGTGTAATTCTTACTATATAGAAAATACGAAGCCTATTAAGAGAAAAGTGAAGTTTGAGTTGTGATTTTGAAGATTGTTAAATAGATAGGTGACGGAACTGAGTTTTTGAGTCATTGAAAACAATAGCTTTCTCTTTGCTTCAACTAAGATACGATGATGATTAGATGTCAGTTGCACCATAGCCAACCTCCTAGCATTGATTATTGCTGTTGAGAAGGTTGTCTTCAAACTGAAATGAGTAATGTGGTTCCATCTCATCATATCTCGGCATAATTGTGGACAAACGAAATGACAGATGGAAGATCACTGATAAAGGATGTAAAAAAAACTTTTTAATAAAACAGAATCCAGAGGACCACCACTGCAGATAGATTTAAAGGATGACCGGTGGCCGTCTACAGCAGCTGCTATAGAACAACTGGAAAGGAAGTCATAGAGAGTGATATTTACCAAAAGAGGAAAAGATTAGAAATTAATTTTTTGTGCAAACTATCGAAAGTTTTCGAAATGTACAACGTCAAATAGCACAAGACCAAGAGCAGAAAATAGGGAAAGAGCGTTGTTTAAAGAAACCTAACTGCCGACCTAGATAAGGATAGAAGATTTAAGATGTTTCCAAATAGTACATGGCTCGTGTGACTTTTTAATTTCCTTGTGCCTGTGGCTGCTGTAATGTTTGGTGCAAAGGGTGGTCTATTGAAAGCGTTTTACCGTAAAATTGGCAGACTATCATATCTAGATGAATTATCGTTTCTGTTTATAAATGATAAATGACATTAGAGTTAAGACAGCCTGTTATTATTCTTAGAGCTTTCTTTTGAACCTCTAGTTTTTGGAATTTGGACTTTGATATTGTGGAAGCCTAGGCAGATAGTGCATAGTTTAGGATGGGACAGAGATATTGTCTATAAACTATTGTAAATGACTCTTTGTATTGGCCAAAATTTGTTCTGGTTAGAACTTTCATCGCATTTAGTTTATGTGGCTCTAGAGAAATGTTGTTTATGTGACGGGTAATTAAATTTCATGTTATAGAAAATTTGAACCTTGGGAAATTTTTGTAGATATATATATATATATATATATATATATATATATATATATATATATATATATATATATATATATATATATATACTACTATATACTATATATATATATATATATATATATATATATATATATATAGAGAGAGAGAGAGAGAAGAGAGAGAGAAGAAGAGAAGAAAGAAGGACTGGAGGGAAAGAAGCAGCAGAAGAAGAGGAAGAGAGGAGAGAGGCAGGAGCAGAGGAGAGAGGAGAGAAGGAGGAGAGAGAGAGAGGAGAGAGAGAGAGAGAGAGAGAGAGAGAGAGAGAGAGAGAGAGAGAGAGAGGAGAGAGAGAGAGAGAGAGAGAGAGAGAGAGAGAGAGAGAGAGAGAGAGAGAGAGAGAGAGAGAGAGAGAGAGAGAGAGAAGAGAGAGAGAGAGAGAGAGAGAGAGAGAGAGAGAGAGAGAGAGAGAGAGAGAGTCAGCCTCTAGAAACACAATCCCATATCTAAAAAACGCTACAACAGCTACTGGGGAGAATACATTGCTTTGGAATGCTGGTAACATTTGAATTGCGGAAAATGTAAAAAAAAGAAAAGAAAAAACTCAAAAACTACAATAGCTAGAGGATTGGAATCCTGGTAAAATTTTTAATTCGGAAGATGTAAGAAAAAAATTATTGTTAATAATTTTAGTATAATGAGGAGAAAGCCTATTTAAGACAGACCTTTTATACGTTACTCTTTAAAATAAATAGACTTTCTAGTATAGTTAAGTGTTTTTTTTTAACTAAAAGAATACCTAGGGGTATACCGCACCGATGGCGGGAGCCGGGGTCTCTCGGCCTTCCGGGGAACTACGGGGTAAGACTATTTCCCCCCCTCTAAAGCAAAATTTAATTGAAAGTCTATTTATTTTAACGAGAAACTATTTATTTTAACAGAAACCAATAAAAGGTCTCTAATAGGCTCTAATCATAATACTATAATTATTAACAATAATTTATTTTTATTTTTATTTTTTTTACATTTTCTATGTGATATTTTACCAGGATTCAAAAATGTATTCCTTTCGCTGTAGCTATTGTAGTTTTGAGATAAATATATATTTTTTTTTTTTTTTTTATTTTCGTTTTTTTTTTTTTTAAAATTCCATCAATGTATTCCGTTTTACTGTAGCATTAATAATTTTTAAGATACATATGACAATCTAAACGCTGACCATATATATATATATATATATATATATATATATATATATATACTGCTATATATATATATATATATATATATATATATATATACTATATATAATACAGTTTCCGCACTAAAAATTTTACCAGGATTCCAACAATGTATTCCTTTTTCCCTGTAGCTATTGTAGTTTTGAGATATGGATTGTGGCTCTTCTAGAATTTGGATATATATATATATATATATATATATATATATACTCTTTATATATATATATATATATATATATATATATATATATATATATATATATATATGCTATATATATATATACAAGTAGACGAGAACCAGAATTGGGCAAATGAGCCTGGGTTTGGGTAGACCGGAGCCGGAGCCAGGCGGAACGAGGGACTGGAGCCAGGAGCGGAGGCGAATTTTTGCGAAAGGGATCGACCCAGGCAGGTCGGGTATTTTAGGGGGACCTGGGCGGGCAGACCAGAATTCAGGCTCAAAAGAGGCTGCTTCCGGCTCCGGTAGATACAATTAGTAATTAGTAATTTTTATTACTACAGGTGTTATATATATATATATACTTACATATATATATATATACTACACTAACTACCTATATATATATATATATATATATATATATATATATATATATATATATATATATATAAATAAATTAATTGAGGAGATCACCTCCAATTCTTATATTCCAATATTTCAATTATATATATATATATATATATATATATATATATATATATATATATATATATATATATATATATATATATATATATATATATATATATATATATACTTTCTACTATACATCTACCTTTCTGCTATATATATATTCTCTTTCAGAGAAATTTGATTATGTATTTGTATTCAATAATAAAAAAAAAGGTTCGATACTACTTCTATAGATAACTTTAATTAATTAAGTTTAATATTGTTAGAAAAATATTGTGTCAACTAAACCAAAATCGAAAACACCTCATGTATTTGAATATATTACTCACTCTGATGATAAAAATACTTTCATTTGTCGAAATATGAAATAGTTAACACAGAAAATAAAATTATAATGAAGAATGCACAAAAGAGTCTACCTAACTACCAGTTACTCATGGGTTCACAATACATCTATTGGATCCTTTAAATTAATGAGACATTTAAAACGCAATCATCCAGACATTGCAGAAATTTTTATAGAGAAAGGTGAAGCTAAAGGTAATCAGGATAAACCTTTAATTTCAAAAAACTCAGACTAAAATAAAATATATTTGTCGACAATCTTTGTTTAGAATCTTTCCCAGAACTGAAGATCTGATATTTAAAGCTAGAAGGGTTCTTTGTGAACTAGGACTTAAAATGAATAACGCTATTGAACAGAAATCTGGGCCGGAGTCAGATAGTTCAGCAGTTTCAGGAATCCTCGCTTGCAGAATTTTGTCAGATGAAGATGAAAAAGTCAAATTTGCCAGATAATGGGAAAAATTGGAGCATGCAGAAAAGCGATTGAAAAAACTAAAAAGACAATCTACTAGTAAAAGACATTCAACCTAAATATCTTCTAGAAAAATAAAAGGTAGAATTCCATAAGTCATTAGATGGAATAATGAAAATCGACCAGAAATCAAAGTTATCAGTTAAAGAGGCAATCAATTGCTATCCTAAAATTTTGCAAGATGCCGCTTGCACAATTACAACTTTGCCTCCTATTCAAGTGAATGTTGAGAGCTTATTTTCTGCTTTAAAAATAATAAAATCGGATCTAAGGACATCGTTAAAGAAGGATTTTATTCATGGTTTTATTTTTAAGAACAATTGTTTTGAATAAATTTATATTACATATGGTCGGGCTGTTCAAAGAGAAATTATTTTAAAAGTTAGATAAAGAAAGTGAAATATATATATATATATATATATATATATATATATATATGCATATATATATATATATATATATATATATATATATATATATATACTATATATATATATATATAACTTTGCTGCTTATACTGCTGCCTATAATCTGTTTTTGAATAAAATTATTTATATATGTTCAGGCTCGCATAGTTCAACACTGAGGAATTATTTTAAGCTTTTTAAGATGAATCTAAAATACATAATTTTTCTTTAGAAAATAATAAAATTATATTACTTAACTTCCAGCACAAGCAGTTCATCGATTCAAGGAATTATATTAAAATTTAGGAAGAAAGTGAATGATTCCTTTTCTGTATTTCTTAAAATTTTTATTTTTATAAAATATTTTTTTAAGTTTTAAATTCTAAGCTAATAAAGATGTCATTAACAAACATTTAATTTCATCATACACTCAAATTTTGTATCAGAATTAAGGATTTCATGACTGTAAAAAAATGGAGAAAGAAGTATAACTAGGGGTCGGGCCGGAGCCAGGCCGGGTGAGGAGACGAACAATTTTAAATGCCGGGCCCGGAGCCAGGTCAGGCCGGCTAATTTTTAAATGCTGGAGGCCAGGCGGTCGGAGCCGCTATTTTAAATGCTGGAGCCGGAGCCGGAGTCAGACCGGATGAATTTACAAATGCTGGGCCGGAGCCGAGGTCGGAGCCGAAAAAAATTGCCAGCTCCGCAGCTCACGTTTTAACTCTATCTATAGAAGGAGAAATCTGAATGACTATGTTCAGATAGACCGTATGTCCGTATGTAATAAATATAATAATATTAAAAAATTACTCAGAAAAAGTTATGGTCTTCAAAGTTCATATTTATAACATTTTTAATGGAGGACATTGTCAAACCGATTTTTTATGAACCACTTACAGAAAATAAAAATGGAACCCTGAAAAATTTTATGAAGTCACAAAATTTTATATCTAAAGCCTATATTTTTTATAAAGTTGCACGTTTTTGATAGGCGTTGTCACTAAAGAACTTTTTTTTTATTATACTACCATTCACGGGTCTGGGTACTGGGGACGGATTCCCCAT
>JABUQX010141079.1:17500-20000 GCA_015478945.1 Trachelipus rathkii
AACTATATATCTTCTTTATATATATATATATATATATATATATATATATATATATATATATATATATATATATATATATATATATATATATATATATATATATATATATATATATATATATATATACCATATATACATATTACTTAATGATTCATACGACTCGAAGTGCGTAATGTTAAAATCTATTAGGTCTATGATGCCCACACAGTCACCACGGCTGGGTATCTGGGGATGGGTTGGATTTAGTGATGATGACATTAACTCACTCTTAATGAATGCAATCTCACTAATTATCTTGGCAAGTGTAGCGGCCTGGTATGCGCGTTCACTGATGCGACACATGATAGCTGAATGCACGTGTAGAATGTGTATTCCTGTAAATAATAATGGGGAAGTAATAACAATAATAATAATAATAATGTTAATAATAATAATAATAATAATAATAATAATAATAATAATAATAATAATAATAATAATAATGATGATGATGATGATGATGATGATGATGATGATGATGATGATGATGATGATGATGATGATAATAATAATAACCACTATAATAATAATAATAATAATAATAATAATAATAATAATAATAATAGTAATAATAATAATAAATATATATAATCCTTATAAGAATGGAAAGGTACTACGAGCTTTACGGTTGATAGCTCTTTTGTTTCCTGCGACTTAGCTCAACGATAGCACAATAGGCTTTGACCTCGAATATACCCTGGGATGGACTGTACGCATACTAATAACGTTATGATAATGTAAAGAGAAAAAATAGAGAATGAAAAGCTTATGAAGCAGGTACATTGTAATGAAGAGATAAGCATGGATATTGTTCTGGGTAATAAAAGAAGGAGGGCAGTTAAAGGTAATCTTCCCACAGCCTAAGCCATTTCGAAGACATACGTTAATCCTCGTGTCTAAACATACGTACAAGAATACGCTTCTGGAATGTATGCTCCTTATCTTGTATCATTCAATTTTAAGACGGCAACCACAGACTTCTTAGAGTAATAAAGTGGATTATACTGCACGTTATTCATCCTAAGGGCTAGCTTCATATGGGTCGCTCTCTCTCTCTCTCTCTCTCTCTCTCTCTCTCTCTCTCTCTCTCTCTCTCTCTCTCTCTCTCTCACTCTCTCTCTCTCGCTCTCTCTCTCTGTCTCAATGCCTTTAACACGTACTAAATATATATATATATATATATATATATATATATATTTATGCTCTTATATATATATATATATATATATACTCTTCTATATATATATATATATATATAACCTATGTAAAAAACAGAAAAAAATATTTACTCTAACCGTATTTGTGCCAACCTTCAAATGTATTTAGCCTTCTCTCTCTCTCTCTCTCTTTATTCTTTCTCATACACAATATATATATATATATATATATATATATATATATATATATATATATATATATATATATATATATATATATATATATATATATATATATATATATAAATATATATGGGTAATCGACTCTCAAAGGCTTTAACTAGGAATCCTGCCGCTTCACTGCTAAAGTATATAGCTATCAGAAAATAAAATAATTAGGCTGTGAGTCTGCAAACATTACCGAGACAATCTACATTCTAAAAGGTTAAAGATGAATGGGAAACCATCTCTCAAATACATAATAATAATAATAATAATGCTAATAATAATAATAATAATAATAATAATAATAATAATAATAATAATAATAATAATAATAATAATGAAGTAATAATAATAATAATAATAATATATAATAAATTTGCAAAAATGTGTTTTGTGACGAAAACTAGCTGTCAATAAGCAAATCTTAATTGTAGTAAAAATTAAACTTAGGAAAATTTTCAGTTATTACCCAGTTATAATGCAGTTTAGAGTTCCAATCCATGTAAAATTCACTTTTAAATCTTAATTCCCCAACTATCTGAGTCATCCATGAGATAGCGAATGAGTCCCGGTTTACCTCAGCACACTGTGTCGAGAGGGTTGTGAGGAAGGGAATCGACTTCCAGCTCGCTCGAGAATTCTTCTTTTGTAATTCTTTTTGCATTATCTCTACTATAACGGCGATGGTACTTACGTTTAGCTGGAAAGTAAAATAAAAGCAACAATAAATCGGCATATATATATATATATATATATATATATATATATATATATATATATATATATATATATATATATATATATATATATATATATATATATATATATATATATATATATATATATATATATATATATATATAAAATTTAAACAGACCCACAATGAAAAGATGAAAACGAAATTCGCTATTGATGCGTAGGCGATTTCCTCTCTCTCTCTCTCTCTCTCTCTCTCTCTCTCTCTCTCTCTCTCTCTCTCTCTCTCTCTCTCTCTCTCTCTCTCTCTCTCTCTCTCTCTCTCTCTCATTCATTCTTTTTTTATTAACAATCCAAATGAAAAATATATAAATAGAATGATT
>JABUQX010141079.1:30000-32500 GCA_015478945.1 Trachelipus rathkii
TGTTTTATATATATATATATATATATATATATATATATATATATATATATATATATATATATATATATATATATATATATATATATATATATATATATATATATATATATATATATATATATATATATATATATACATAAACGGCTAACTATTGACCACCGCAGTACAACGGGACATTAATTAAGGCTCAGTTGGGATATCTCATTCGATTTCAGACGGCGCGGATCCGACTAGGGATCGAACCTGCTCCTTGCTATGCGACTCCGTCGCTCTACTGATTAAGCCACGACAGCGATAACCAATGTCAAATGTCATTTTAAGAATCTATGATCAATGTCATCATTTAAGAATCTCTAGGATCAATGTTTACCCGAAGAATTTGCCCTAAATTGGTAATTCCATTGTCTAAATATAATAATTAGTCTTATATTAATTCATATTATCTGAGATACATTTTTATAATTAACGTTGGAAGGTAAGTCTCACCTATCTCGCTTCCTGATAACGCTGTCAGATATATATATATATATATATATATATATATATATATATATATATATATATATATATATATATATATATATATATATATATATATATATATATATATATATATATATATATATATATATATATATATCTATATATATTGGTATAGGGATCTAGCAGAAAATTGAAATTCATCTTGCATCTTACAAATACAAACTCTAATAAAGTGATTCAATATATTTTGATGTTATCATATGAAACCATTTGTGTTAACCTGTTTATATTATTAATTAAGAAATAAAATATATGAGAAGATAATAATAATGGAGTAGGGTATTGTTTTTAATTTCCCGTCAGTCAACGTTATTATTTATGCTGGAGTACAAAACCCACAATAACAACTTAGAGATATTATTCGAAACTTAACACAGTCTGCAAATATGGTTATTGTGATTGTTTCCATCCAAAATTTTCATGAAGCCACAAAATTGGAAAACATTGGCCTACTGAAATGTATTATTATTATTATTATTATTATTATTATTATTATTATTATTATTATTATTATTATTATTATTATTATTATTATTATTATTATTATTATTATTGATATAATCTTCATTATCACATTCTGAAAAATACATCTGTGAAGTACAGGCAGGGATATATTTTAGTAGAATCGAAAAAGCTAAACCACAGCACTGAGGTAAACCCCAAAATACATTTAATGAACACTGTCGTCTGCAAACTATATGTATATCAAAATTTCATTTATTTTAATTATTTCTATTATTTTTTTTCTCCGATTCATTATTATCATTAAAATTATTTTTATTATTGTTGTTATTATTATTATTATTATTATTATTATTATTATTATTATTATTATTATTATTATTATTTTTATTATTATTATTATTATCACTTTCGTTATTATTATTACTTTTAATACCATTAACATTATTATTATTTTTATTATTATTATTATTATTATTATTATTATTATTATTATTTTTATTATTATTATTATTATTATTATTATTATTATTATTATTATTATTATTATTATTATTATTATTATTATTATTATTATTATTATTATTATTATTATTATTATCACTTATTTTTATTATTATTATTATTATTATTATTATTATTATTATTATTATTATTATAATTATTATTATTATTATTATTAATATTATTATTATTATTATTATTATTATTATTATTATTATTATTATTATTAATATTATTATTATTATTATTATTATTATTATTATTATTATTATTATTATTATTATTATTATTATTATCATTAGTTTTATTATTATTATTATTATTATTAATATTATTATTATTATTATTATTATTATTGTTATTATTATTGTTATTATTATTATTATTATTATTATTATTATTATTATTATTATTATTATTATTATTAGTATTAAAACATAATTATTGTGTTAGGATAAAACTTATAGCTATTTCATTGACTGTGATATAGTCACTAGGTATTATTCACGTTATTATAATTACTAATATTTTATTGTACATTTAATTAATACAATTATTGTTACTATTAGAAAGGAAGAGGCATCTGCGTAGTTGATCCTCAAAATGTATATGTATAAATGTATTGTATTCGGGGCTCAAAGGGCACAACACTGTGTTGCAATCAGTAGCCCCATTTCAGATAGAAGTGAAATTGAATCCAAATTTACATGATTTATTGCCATTTTGTAAATGTAATAATATCTATTATATTTGTATCTCTGTTATTAAAGGATAAAAATTGTAACAACTATTCTGAATAAAAATATTTTGATTTTGATTTTGATTATTATTATTATTATTATTATTATTATTATTATTATTATTATTATTATTATTATTATTATTATTATTATTATTATTATTATTATATTTATAACTTCAAAATTTTTATTCATATAAGGATATATATATATATATATATATATATATATATATATATATATATATATAT
>JABUQX010141079.1:37500-38938 GCA_015478945.1 Trachelipus rathkii
AGGTAATGTGTAATAAAAATGACTTGCGGTACGGTGCTGATAAGGAGTTGGTGAACGACCTCCAGCCGCGGTGCGGTGCGGTGCGGTGCGGTGCGGTGCTCGGAGAACCCTAAGTCAGATTTCTGAGGAAGGAATTTGTATCCTTGTTCGTCGTCCATTTCGGCTTTCTTTCTCAGTATCCAAATATGCTTTTCTTTTATCTTAAAGGATTCGCGTTATGGCTCATATCAATTGTCTCCTATTGTATATACATCCCTTAAATATATATATATATATATATATATATATATATATATATATATATATATATATATATATATATATATATATATATATATATATATATATATATATATATAGAGAGAGAGAGAGAGAGAGAGAGAGAGAGAGAGTGTGTTTGTTTAAGGTTTTGTTTTTTTATTTTTGTTTTTTACACTCCGCTACTGACAGACAAAGCCTATCAAAAAGGGGATCATGTAATATATATATATATATATATATATATATATATATATATATATATATATATATATATATATATATATATATATATATATATATATATATATATATATATATTATATATATATATATATGTTTTCTTCATTAATAAGTGACTAAGTGTACTCCTACACTTCTCTTACTAACCTAATAACATGATTTATCAGATCTAAGAAAGAAATTCAATGTCAACCAGTTATATTTATATTTAAAATGTTACAGCTGCTTCGATCTGATAATAATAATTGAACTAATTAATTAAACGATAATTAAGTAATTACATAAAAGTAAATAATATATATAAAAAAGTTCCTGACTAGTTCGAATACAAGGATGGCGAACGTGTTGCGTAGGAGTAACTCCTTCAAAGGTAATCCTATGAATACTTTTTTAAATCTCTTTAAAACAAAGAGAAGTAAAAGCAAATAAAAATAACTCATAAGAAAAAAGTTGTTAAAATATGTAAATCACTTTGCAAATAAATATTAAATAATAATTTATTATACAAATAGACAAAACTCATTTGTATATATGTGTGTATAAATAGATAGATAAATGCATATAAATGTTCGTTTATATATATTATATATATATATATATATATATATATATATATATATTATATATATATATATATATATATATATATATATATATATATATATATATATATATATATATATATATATATATATATATATATATATATATATATATATATATATATATATATATATATATATATATATATATATATAGTGATAAATAAATAAATATATATATATATATATATATATATATATATATATATATATATATATATATATATATATATATATATATATGTATATATTGAAGTTATACGAAAACGTGAAAGCGTTTCACGATAAATGCGAAACTGCTAAACACCCAAACTGAACTGAACGAAGCAATACCG
>JABUQX010141080.1:2500-5000 GCA_015478945.1 Trachelipus rathkii
TTTGGATATGTCAGCGCACCGCGAGTCCATATGTAGTTTCCTGGGAATGGAACATAAATCATTAAAATGGGAAAGTATATCCTGCTAGCCAGTAGCCTCGAGCGCAAAGCTTCGTACTTTGCAGATCAGGCAGTGAATGAGATTCCAAAGAGTGGTCTAAGAAATAGGGGTTGAGAAAGGGTTTAAAAGTCTTTAAGATAGAATGAGTGAGACTATAGGGGCGATAGTTGAAGGATCAGAGCGGTTTTCCGGAATCGGTTGGACATGTGCGTGCTTTTAACACTGAGGGAAAGTGTTGCTAGTATTGAGGCATAGAGGATATAGTTGAACGAGAGGAGGGCCCAGCACGGAAGCACACTCCTCAAAACTCAGGGAGGGTGCCATCCGGGTACTTCCCACCTTCCCTAACGTTCATGGAATTTCAGGAACCCAGCCACCCGATCAAATGTAATCACAGGCAAAGGCATAGGAGACCTGAGAGAGGAGAGGAGGGAGGAGGAGGAATGCCAGAATCATCCAGGGTTGAGTTGGAGGAAAATAGGAGGCCGAAGAGATTGGCCTTTCAGTTGGAGGAGTACTTAACAGAGACCATCAAGAAACAGAATAAGAGGGTAGTTTACGAGAGTTGTTAGAGATGTTTTGGCAAGGGGCCAGAAAAAGATTTGCCAGTAGGAGAACCAAGGAGGTTGTCGCACACTTTAGTTTGATGAAAGCCCGCTTTCCTCGTCGAAGATATCTGCAACGATTTCTAGCTGATTGAAAATTAGCAAGAGTGATAGGAGAACGAAAATTTTCCACCCCGATCACGCATTGTCTAGCCTGAATGGCCAGAGAACAAATACGATCGAACCATAATATGGATCTTATGAGAAAGATTTAGTTGAAGAAGAATGAACCTGCTCATCCCCATTAGTGATTAGAAACCACCTTATCGGCAGAAACTGAAGCGTCACCAGAGTCAAAGCAATCATTCCAATTATCGTAGAAGCAACGCAAGGCCTCCCAATCGGCCAGATCAAAGTGCCAGAAAAAGCATAGGGAGCAGGATATGGAGCTGTTGGAGAAAGTATGTAAAATTAAGAATATATTCAAGGTTGTGGTCAAATTTATCAGCAGGAGCGAAGGTGGTGTATTTATAGAGAGAAGGACTAGTGGTGAAACATAAGTCAAGTGTGTTCAAGAATGTTGGGACGATCCGGAACGTGTGTGGGTTCTTTAGGTAGTTGCTCAGATGTTGAAATATAGACAGTTCACGGCCTCCTCCCCCACTAAATCAGTATGAGAGGACTAACCATTCAGTGTTGTATTTTGAGGCCAGATCCCTAAATAGAGAGAGGACTACTCTCAGTATTTGGATGAGAAGATATAACGGTCTCGTGAGAAGTAGAAAGATATTCAAAGGCGTGAAAATCTGTTCTGGTAGGAGAACAATGATAGCAAACACAAGATTGTGCCTTAGTGAAGGAAGAAAAGATTTTAAGAAAGCCTGGGAGAAAATGTCACGAAGTTAGGAGATTCAGGATTCTCGGACATTGTTACCAGGTGTTTATGTTTACATGAACTTATACTCCACCAGACAGCGGAAATTATGAAAAAGTTATAGTTATGGATACATTAAACGAGTTAGAGGATGAATTCTTAGCCATCTGTGTCTCAGACAAAAGAGCAAAAAGGTTAGGGTTAGAGTTAGAAGGTGGTATTCCACGGATGCAGAAAGTTAGATTTTTAGAAAGCCGCGGATGTTGTAAAGTCTATGGCGAAAGCCGCCTGTAGTCTACCATCACACATACACAACCCACACCAAAAACAAAAGACACAAACAAAAAAAAAAAACAGACAAAAGAAAAAAAAAACAGGTTAAAATTATTCACACACACACACAAAAAAACGAAATATTCTGAACAAAATACTAAAACCGTATTTACAATAAATATGTAAAATGTGAAAAGTTTAGCAAGTTTAAAACACACACGCAATACACCTCTCCACAAATTTACAGAAAGAAAAAAAAAAAATTTACAATTATTCAACGTAAAACTGGATATGTAAAGATTAAAATAACAATTAACTAAAAACGTTGGTGCTATGCTTAAACCCGTTTAAAATAAATAAGTAAATAGAAACACTAAAAACTAGTTAAAAAAGACTACGAAAAAATATACCCTAGTACTATCTAAACTACGTATTTACACAATCCTAAAAACTAACTATTGCTATCTAACATAACTAAAAAGTTTCAAAATTAAAAAATTAAAACGGATAACTTATCTTTTAAAGGGATGATCAAACTCCTCAAATATTAAAACCATAATAATAGTTAAAAACAATTAAAACTGGAGAGCGTTTAATGACAAACAAACTTAATGGCAAAATAGCTAAAACATTATAAACACACTCAAAACAACGGAGCTCCAGTAAAGCACAACCTATCCCCACACAATAACTTGTTTATCAATGTACATATATATATATATATATATATATATATTATATATATATA
>JABUQX010141080.1:15000-20000 GCA_015478945.1 Trachelipus rathkii
TTAGATATTAGTAATTATTTCCCATTTAAAATAATTTGTTAAAAACCTTTGCCTATATATATATATATATATATATATATATATATATATATATATATATATATATATATATATATATATATATATATATATATATATATATATATATATATATATATATATATATATATTACCTATTTTTTTACTATATCATCATCGCTCACGAGCAGAGCTTCAAGAAGGGGGTTTAAAATACAACATTAGTATTAATATATCTATACTGTGAAAAAGGTTTCAACAAGATCTCACGACCTAATGCAAATTTCAAAGATGAGCACAGAGGTAGGCATTAAAGTGATAGAGATTAAATTCATTAGGAAACATACAACATGGAAGAGAATTCCACCACCAAACATAGGTGGCTGGAAAGAAGGAAGCACCACAGTGAACAAATCATGAGTTACTAATGTCGACACAAAATTCATATGCTGACACTACACCATATGTGCTACGAGGGCGTCGTACAGGTGGTGGTACACAAATTGTCAGTTCCCTCGAGCACTTGCCTATGTGGTGGTACCTATAGAAAAGATACAATGCACAAGCATCACGCAAGGAACAACTTATAAGCCTTTTGGGCCTTGAGTCGACCCTATCTAGAAGTCTGGTGAAACCGGAGCTCCCGTAGATATGGGAACAGTACTCCATACAAGGGAGGATGTGAGCTTGTATTGTTGGAGTAATTGAGAGGAGGAGAAAAAGTTTCGCAGTTTAAACAAAATTCTTAGCTTCTTTGAGGTCGCCCTATGAACCACTGTGATGCGAGGTTTCCAAGACAATTTATGTATATGTTAAGAATAAGAATGTTTGTATTGTAACATGACCATCGAAAGAGAGAGGAAAGTTAGAAGGTATCTTTAAGAGGAAATTTATAAAAGTTAGGTTTTTAAAGGGTTGAATATCACAAAGTTGAGTCGACTCCACCTGGAAATTCTGTCCAGATTAGCGAGAATAGAGTCAGAAAGATTAAGACGAGATGCCATTCTAAATATAAAAGAGGAAGCAAATTTGAAATGAGTCGAAGGTGGAGGGTCGTGTCATTAGGATATGAATGGATAGAGTTGGAGGAGCAGCTCAGAAGAAGAAAATCATTAATAAAAAGTATGAATATAGTAAGAGATAAGACAGAACCTTGAGGAACACCACTATTGGCAGGGAATGAAGAAGAAGTCGTCCCATCAGCAAACAGCATCTGATATTGAGTGACTTCAAAGAAAGCAAGACATAAGTAATCAAAGTGATGGAGGACGCTAGAAGGAGGGGAGTTTGGAAAGCAACGACACGTGCAATACCCTGTAAAATACCTAACATATGTCAAGCGCCACCACACAAGTTTCCCCATAGTCACGAAGGGGATAATACTATAAATCAGTGAGATAGGAAGGTATATCACCAGTAGACTTTGAGCTTCGAAAGCCATACTGATGATCGAAAAAAAGGGAATGAGATTCCAGATGATCTAAGAAATGAGAGTTGAGAAGGGTTTCAAAGATTTTAGATAGAATACAAGTAAGAGCTATAGTGTGATATTTAGAAGGATCAGAACAGCAAGTATTTTTCGGAATTGGTTGAACATATGCACTCTTCCAAAATTGAGGGAAAGTGCTAGAATTACGACACAATGAGTACAGTTGAACGAGGCGTGGGTCCTGCTCAGAAGCACACACCCTCAAAATTCTGGGAGGAATGCCATCCGGCCACTCGCCTTTCTAACGTTCATACATTTCAGGATCCCATGCACCCGATCAAATATAATCACAGTTAAAGGCATAGAACACCAGAGACTAGAAGGAGCAGGAGAAGGATTGCCGGAGTTTTCCAGGGTTGAATTGGAGGAAAGCAGGAGGTCAGAGAGATTGGCCTTTTCATTTGAAGTATTAGCAACAGATACATAAGAGCGAATAAGAGAAAGAAAGGCAGATTTACAGATGTTATAGATATTTTTTGGCAGGAGACCAGAAAGATTTGTCAGTTGGAGAACCAAGGAGGTCAGTGCAATTTCAATTTGTGAATTTTATATATATATATATATAGTTATATATATATATATTATTATTATTATTATTATTATTATATTATTATTATATATTATTATATATATTATATTATTATTATTATATATATATATTATTATATTATTATTATTATTATTATATATATATATTATATTATTATTATATATTCTTATTTTCATATCAATGTTACTATTATTATTATTATATATATATATATTTTTTTAATATATATTATTATTATTATTATTATTTTTGTTATATTATTATTATTATTTATACATATAAATATATACATATATATATTATTATATATATACATTATATATATACATATTACATATTATATTATATATATATTTACATATTATTATATATATATTATTATTATTATTATTATTACATATATATATATATAGCCGACCATGGTGCAATGGTGGGGCAGCTGAGTCGTGAGACAAGAGGCCAGGGTTCGAACCCTCGTCTGAATCCTAGGTAGTAATTACCTATAGTGGTCACCATCCTTGAATAGGGCAATACTGGTATATATATATATATATATATATATATATATATATATATATATATATATATATATATATATATATATATATATATATATATATATATATATATATATATATATATATTCATAAAATTGGCTCTTATGGAGGGAAGCTACAGGGAGGTCAGGCCTCCCTCTAAAATAAAATAAAAGTAAATAAAAGCAACTAATGTAATAAAAAAAATTCAAATTACTATTTATTACTATTAAAATAATGTTTAAAATGTTATTTATACAAGGACGCTAATTCTACATTAAAATCATTTATTTTCTTCCGAAACATTATTTTTCATATGAATCATTGACTGGAGGAATTTCGATTTGTGCCTACTAGAGAGCTTAATTATAATGCTTTAAAACACTGGTTGTCGCGGCAACGTAAAAGAAAATATTATTCTTGTTTTGTCTACTTTGAGGAGTTTTCCAAAAGGCCTCCTTGCGAAAGTCATAAAATATTAAAAATAACTCCTCTCAAAATTGGCAACTCTACTCATAAGTTGAGTTGCTGCTTTGCAATAACTTTGTGAAACAAATAAAGAAAACTAATTTTTTTTTAAAATAAAAACTTATTTATATATATATATATATATATATATATATATATATTATATTATTATTGATATTATTGTTACATATTATTATTATTATTATATATTATTATTATTATTATTATTACATATTATTATTATATATATTATATATATATTATTTCTATATTATATTATACATATATAATCATATTATATTATTATTATTATTATTATTATTATTATTATTACATATATATTATTATTATTATATATATATTATATTATTATATATATATATTATTATATTATTATTATTATATACATATTATTATTATTAATATATATATATATAGTATATATATATTATTATTATTATTATTATTATTATTATTATTATTATTATTATATATTATTATTATTATTATTATTATTATTATTATTATTATTATTATATTATTATTATTATTATATTATTATTATTATTATTATTATTATTATTATTATTATTACATAATGGTATATTGTTCTTATTATTATTATTATTATTATTATTATTATTATATATATATATATATATATATATATATATTATTATTAGTTATTATATATATATATATATCTTTATACATATAAATATATATATATATATATATGAAGAGTATATATATTATTATTATATATATATATACATATTATATTATTATTACATATTATTATATATATACATATATATATATTATATATATATATTATTATTATTATTATATATATACATATATATATATATTATATATATATTATTATATATATATTATTATTATTACATACATACATATATATATATATATTATATATAAAAAACTTATATATATATATATATATATATATATATATATATATATATATATATAGAGAGAGAGAGAGAGAGAGAGAGAGAGAGAGAGAGAGAGAGAGAGAGAGAGAGAGAGAGAGAGAGAGAGAGAGAGAGAGAGTTATACCATAATTTATTATATTTTTTTAATAACTTGTTATAATTTTTGTTAATTTTGGTTCTAATTTTGGTTCTAAAAATTTTTTGAAATCCTAGAAGGTCCGATAATATTACTAATTGGCATCTGTTGCTTTATATGTTCTGATATATAGCTTGACATGTGAGTAGTGTCCTCAGATTATAAATACAGATGTGTGTGTCGGTGTTGTTAATTAATGTTTGTGCAAATTTGAAAAAATGGATAGTGAAAACGAAAATGACATAGTGGTTTCTTTGTTAACCATTCCGTTTGCCAGACGTAGTGAAGAAGAAAAAAAACTCCTTTTAAATACTGCAAGTCCAACTCCAAATATAAAATCCATTAAAATAAGTAAAAACAAAAACAGAATGTTTAAGAGAGTGTGGTATGACAGGTTTAAGTGGTTGTGTGGAAGCGTGAAAAAAGATGGTTTATATTGCTGGCCTTGTTTATTACTTAGTGCAAAAAAGAATGTTTGGTGTGATGAAGGATTTCGAGATTGGAAAAACTTATCAAGAAGCTTGGAAAGGCATAGGGGTTCTAAAGAACATATTCAAAATAGTATTGGCGTTCAACAGTTACGTAAACAAAATATGACTATTTTGGAGCAATTAAGTGAACAGGCACTAAGAAATAAAAGTGAGTACAATGCCAGAGTGAAAATAAATATATATATATATATATATATATATATATATATATATATATATATATATATATATATATATATATATATATATATATATATATATATATATATATATATATATATAAATATATATATATATATATATATATATATATATATATATATAGAAAGTAAAGCCCTTGGATTAAAATTTTT
>JABUQX010141080.1:25000-28324 GCA_015478945.1 Trachelipus rathkii
AAACAGAGTCAATATATAGGCGCTATTTGAGTCACTTTATAGGCTTTGAATATACTATTGCGTGCATGGTTATTGTGAATTTTTTTATAATATATATATATATATATATATATATATATATATATATATATATATATATATATATATATATATATATATATATATATATATTATATTATATAACATATATATATATTATTGGTTATTATTATATATATACATATATATTACATATTATTATATATATTATATTATTATTATTATATATTATTATTATTATTATTATAATATTATTATATTATTATTATTATTACATATTATTAATATTATTATATATATTATTATTATTATTATTATTATTATATTATTATTATTATTACATATTATTATTATATATATACATATATATATTATTATTACATGCTATTATTATATATATTATTACGCATATTATTGTTATTATATATATATTATTATTATTATTATTATATATTATTATATATATATATATTATTATTATTATTATTATATATATATATTACATATATATTATTATTATTAATTATATACATATTATTATTATTACATATTATTATATATATTATTATATTATTATTATTATACATATTATTATATTATATTATATATATTATTATTATTATTATTATATATTATATACATATATATAAATTTATATAGCAATTTGAAAGATTCATCAAGTGTTGGCTAGCAAATAGAATTTTAGTTTCACTAATATTTGAGAGGTCAGGTCATGAATTTAGTTTTCTCACATAAGTATTGAATGATTTAGTGTTAAATTCTGGTTTCTGTAGAAATGTCAGTGTTGGCTATAATTGCTGAAGAGGGACCAAATTTAGTCTGGTATGTGGCAAAATATCAGTTTTTTCACAAATATTCAAGGCACGAACGATTTCAACAATTTTTTGAAGCTGTTCGAAATTTCCAAAATATATGAAGAAAGCAAGCAAACACACACACACACCTACATTATTATTTCATATATATATATATATATATATATATATATATATATATATATATATATATATATATATATATATATATATATATATATAGATATATATATATATATATATAAAATTCCAATTCTTTTATTTTTTCTTTTTTATTTATTTAATTATTTAGTTAAAGTGATATATTAGTAATTTTTAATTAAAAACAACTATCTACGTTATATCTACGTTAATAATCACAATCCAACTAGGTTAGGTTTCGTTTTAGGCAAACGACGTACCCAAAACTATAGTTCCTGGTGTAATGGCTTTCTTAAGTCTAGGTTAGATAAAGTGTGGTTAGGTAGACACCGATGTGTTGGCCAATCACAACCATCTAGGTTAGTGTTTGGTTTTCGGCAACGACGATCACTCTAGGTTAGGTCCCAGTGCAATGGCTTTTAAGTCTAGGTTAGGATAAAGTGTGGTTAGGTTAATTCGATTTAATATATATATATATATATAGATATATATGATGGATAGTATAGATATATATATATATATATATATATATTATATATATATATATATATATATATATTATATATACATATATTATATATATGGTGAAGGTTACCATAAAGGAAGGAAAAACTATAGACTTTTAAGATGAAAGTTTACTATATATATGCAGAAACATGAAAGCAAATGTATTTTAATTTTTTTTTTTTTTTAATATTTTTTATATAATTACCTGATGCTGAGAAATGTGTAGTTTTAGTGTATTTATGATTTATATTTCATTTTATTTTTTTGTCTAATGGGGAACCCCAGGCAATGATGGAGTTGCCTTCAGCTGGGGAACGACAGGCTCACTCTCTCCGGGAGGCCTGGGAACCTCACGTCTGGTGGATGAGGTCGTGGCTCTTCCGTTCTTCCCAGCGGTAAGGGAAACTCTGTCGGTTGAGCCTTTACTTAGCCGTGTAAAATACTGTATATATAGTATTTTACACGGGCCAAGTAGGGGTTCGAGCCGACGGGGAACATAGGGGGGATGTTTTCCATACCCCGTAGGGGAGGGGCGGAGGAACCCCCGCGACACCCAAATACCAAAGAGCGGGGGTTCCGGAGACCCTCTCCGGAGGGGGGAAATAGTCCTACCCTGTCGTTCCCCGGAAGGCCGAGAGACCCCGACTACTGCCATCGGTGCGGTGTACCCTTGGGGTTCCCATTAGTTTAAAAAAATTAAATATAAACTCGCAAACCATTAAAAATGTTGCACGATCTAAAAAGTACCACGAAAAAGCATGCGGCCCTAGAAGTATTATATAAAAATTAAAAAAAATTTTTTTTTTAAATACACTGCTTTTCATGTCTCTACATATATAGTAAACTTTTCTTCTAAATAAACTTTCTCAAATCTCTTTCCCTTTTTATTTTTTTATATAAAATTAAATTATATATATATATATATATATATATATATATATATATATATATATATATATATATATATATATATATATATATATATATATATATATATCAAGTCGCAAGTTTGTGCGTACGTTTGTGTACTCAAGCCGACTCGCTGACTTGAGTCGCATGGCTACCATGAGTCATGCGACTCAAGAAAGCGAGTCGTCTTGGGAACACAGATGTACGCATGAACATAGATCAAAGACGGGTTCTTTCCTCATTATAAGATATATATATATATATATATATATATATATATATATATATATATATATATATATATATATATATATATATATATATATATATATATATATATATATATATATATATATATATATATATATATATAAATATATATAAAAAAATATAATTATTATATATATATATATATATATATATATATATATATATATATATATATATATATATATATATATATATATATATATATATATAAATTAGTATTGTACATATAGATGTCGGTATATATATATATATATATATATATATATATATATATATATATATATATATATATATATATATATTCGACTGTCATCGAATGTGGACGGGGTGGAAACTGGAAGAGGACAAGGAAGAGAAGCAACTGCAGGAAGACTGCATAAGAATGTTGAAAATCTGAAAGGATTACATATTGAAGAGAGGATTGCAAACCTGAGAAGGAAATTACTAAAGCTTTGAGAATTATGTTTTCAGAAGAGAATGCATTTAGGGTGGAATTTTTAGTAACTAGTAAAAAAAAAATTTAGGGTCATGTCAATTTTTTTCTTACGTTCTTTGGAGAAGTTTTATTAATAATAATGAAAAAGTAAAATTTACCCGATAAAAGAGAAAATAACTTATGCAA
>JABUQX010141081.1:0-5000 GCA_015478945.1 Trachelipus rathkii
ATTATTATTATTATTATTATTATTATTATTATTATTATTATTATTATTATTATTATTATTATTATTATTATTATTATATAATTATTGAAATTGTAAATTATACTTTAAAGGATAGTAGTATATATATTTAAAATCAGAATAAATAATAATAATAATAATAATAATAATAATAATAATAATAATAATAATAATAATAATAATAATAATAATAATAATAATAATAATAATAATAATAATAATAATAATCTGGAAAAGATGAACGGGTAAAGAATTCCTTTTATTAAATAAAACCGAACTGTAATAATAATAATAATAATAATAATAATAATACATACATACATACATACACACACACACACACACACACACAATATTAATAATAATAATAATAATAATAATAATAATAATAATAATAATAATAATAAAAATCGGATATTATACTCAAGACTCATAATTCGGCCAACCGGATCTTTCTATAAGCAATTAAACATCTTTTCCTTAAAAATCCGAATATTTAATTTTATACAGAATAATTTATTTACTAATTTATTAATAAATAATTATTTATTAGCTTTAGAGATATTTAGCTTTAATTTTGTATATAACTTAAAAGTAAAGCTTGCAGTGTAAGATTTTATTATTATTATTATTATTATTATTATTATTATTATTATTATTATTATTATTATTAGTATTATTATTATTATTATTATTATTATTATTATTATTATTATTATTATTATTATTATTATTATTATTATTATTATTATTATTATTATTAAGATCTTCTTGGACATTTATGTTTCTTTATATTTTTTAATAAACTTGTCTGCAGTAATACTTTTTATATAATTATGAAAGTTTTTTTTTTCTTCCTATAAACATGATATAATTTACTGTATAAAAAAGTATACAGAATATTATGATGGGTAAATATTTATGGAAACAAATGTCATTAGCTTAAATGACAGATTCAAGGTTACTAGCCCAAATTTTTGACAGGAAAAAGGGTCGAAATAACATTAAAAAACATTCCTGTACAGACCGACGCAGGCGTTAGGTTAGGTTAGGTTAAGTTAAGTTAGCTTACATTAGGTTAGCTTAGGTTAGGTTAGGTTAGGTTAAGTGAGGTTAGGTTACGTTATGTTATGTTAGGTTACGTTTTGTTGGATTCGTTAGAGAAACTCTAAATAACCAAAAAATTTTTTTCGAATGTAGACCCATTTGGATATAGGTCCAGATTCAGTGTTATACTAAATATTTGTCAAAATATGCATTAAATCTATATTAAAATTGGTTACACTGGCTACAATCTATAACTTTTTAATACATTCAGTTTTAATGAATTTTTTCGGAGTATATATAGTTGGTAGAGTTACAAAACTTTTATTCGGAGCATTTTTATATATGTCCAGCCGTTTGACATTTGGTCCCAATATGAATTGTTGATTTTGATGGTCACTATCTCGCAAACGAAAACCTTTTCAGCATATAGATGTATACTAGACAAAGGTTATAGGTTTGTGCATCCTTAGAGCCTCTAAACCATATACAAAAATAAAAAATCTCAATGTAGAGTTTTTTTTCATATTCTCTGGAAGAGTTTTAAATTTGTCTAAATTCTAATTTTTTTTTTTACTGTAAGTCCAATTTTTATGAAATTTTCAGAGTAGATTGAATTGAAAAAGTTGCGTATTTTATTTAGGGCATGATTGTATTTATCTAACAATCTGACCTCTGGGAATGTCATTGCGATGGGTGTTTCAAATTGGATATGGCCTAACCCAGATGTAAAATGATTTATTATATAGAAATATGCCTAAATAAAAAGTTGTGTGTCGCTATTTTACATTTACTCTGAAAATTCCATTTAAAAGAAGCTCAAATGAATATAAAAAGAATACAGCAAATTTTAACTCTTGTCAAAAAATATCTTCCCTCTGCCAGAAAAATTGCCAAAAATAAAAATATCCAAGAAGAAATTTTCAAACTTCTGGATATTGTTTAAAGGAGGTAAAAACTTAACACATTTAGGCCTATTGAAGTTTTGTAACTCGCTCAATTTATATCTACACCGAAATTTTATAAAAATCAGATAAATAATAAAGAAATAATTTGAACAAAGATTTTTAAATTGTGATTTTTACCCTTTAATTAATAAAACAAAAGATTTAATCTTAACCCATTGTTAAAATATTGCAATAATTTATTCTGTTTTAAAATACTAGATAATTGAATATTAATGTAACTAAATTTATTAAATTAGCAAAAGTTTGACATTAAAAAAATATGGAGCAAAGAAAAAAGCACGTCAACTTTTTCAGGTGAAAGTCTATTTATTTTTGAGTTGTAGATGTTGAGAGCTCATTGAAGACACTAGATGAAGAGGAGCATAAGCAATTTCTTGCAAGGTCTCAAAGATAAGATTTTTCTTAACCATTTACAAGTACATAGCTTCCATACTTTTAAACTAATGAAGTAGGTATGCTTAAAGGCATTTACATTGAAATGGCATGTTATTAAATAAACTTGTTATCAGGTAATTTGAAAGTTAGGATAATAGATGAAAAGACTGTTCCGGCTGGCCGGATATCCGGTCTCCGATTGAAGTCAAAATTATTAGATCTGATTATATGGTATATGGAAAAATTGGGCAGGTGTTACCACAAAAATAATAATAATAATAATAATAATAATAATAATAATAATAATAATAATAATAATAATAATAATAATAATAATAATAATAATAATAATAATAATAATAATAATAAAAATAAAAATAATAATAATAATAATAGTAATACTCACATACTTACATTCATACATGCATACACATACACACATACATAATAATAATAATAATAATAATAATAATAATAATAATAATAATAATAATAATAATAATAATAATAATAATAATAAACATTAGGAGGAAAAGATGAGCAGGTATATTGAATAATATTACTTATCTGTCAACAATCTGTTATTCGATATACCAAGTCATAGGCGTACCTATAGAGGGACCAGGGATGGCATGGGCCACCCCCAGAAATATGCATAGTCAATAAAAAATCATAACCTTACTGATATTCTCAGAAAATGGGGTCCTGCTCCCACCCCCCAGAAAAATGTCCTTAGTTACGTCAATGCCAATAGCAGAAGAAAGACAGAAAAGAAAATGAACAGGATGGTAATCCAACGTCAAAAGTACTCGTGCGGAAAAGCGAAAGAAGGTTAAGAGGGATTACATTTAAGACGAAACTGATGAGAAGATAAAATATAAAAGAGGAGAGATTATCAAAGAAAGAACCGATAAGTTCTATAGGAGGATAAGAAGTAAATTTGGAGAGGACAGGTAAGGAGTGTTGATGGAACTCGCTCTTGAAAGGGGCAAACAAGGAAAGGTACAATGCTCCACCTTTATTCAAAAAGGATACACGTAAGAACCTTTAAAGGAATGATAAAAAATATATGAACCTCAAGAAATAATGAGGAAAATTTAACTGCAGACAAGAGAGTTAAACAGTAATGAGAAAAAAAACCCAAAGTTAAGAGTATTAAAATATATATAAAGCTGATGACCCTTGACAAACTTCTGTAAAGATTAAGTTAATTTTGAACAATTGCGGAAAATTTAACAAATTGGACTACAATGATTTCGTTCTGATAATGTAGGGATGAGATAGGGGGGGGACGAATCAACACATATAAATTTAGTAAAATTAAATAAAAAGTGAAATTCAATTTGTAAAATCCAAATTTCAGCACAGGTAAACTAGAACTAAAAACATCGTATATATGTCGTTTCGAATGTTTGAAAATGAAGTACCACCATCACCATTATTATTATTATTATTATTATTATTATTATTATTATTATTATTATTATTATTATTATTATTATTATTATTATTATTATTATTATTATTATTATTATTATTATTATTATTATTATTATTATTATTATTATTATTATTATTATTATTATTATTATTATTATTATTATTATTATTATTATTATTATAAGAAAAGTAATTAAATAAAAACAAGAAAAATTAGAAAGTAGTTAATAAAAATCAGGAAAGAAAAAAAAAACATTGAAAAAGTCAAAGAAATTTTCCCGTTTGCATTCCACAAAAGTTTCTGAAGAGAAATTTCCTTCAGAAATAAATTTGAATTTTTTAAATGATTGAATTTTTATTTTTTAAGTCAACATGTATAATATAATTTTTTTTTCTTCTTTTAAATAAATTCAAAATTTCATTTTTTTTTAAAGAAACAATTTCCTTCAAGATTCAAATATATCGCTTTTCACACCTAACCTTAACGGTCTTAACGAAATGCGAAAGGAAATTTCTCATCCAACCTAAACTAACCTAACCTAATCCTAACAATGCAAAATGTGGAAGAAGATGGAAGTAACTCAAATAAAATAATAGATTTTGCATTTTTAATTGAATAATCAGAGTAAATTTAATAAGTTATAATAATAATAATAATAATAATAATAATAATAATAATAATAATAATAATAATAATAATAATAATAATAATAATGAATCGTGGTATAAACTTGAAGAACTTCTATATGGGAGTTTTAAAGAGCTAAAGTACAGCTACAAATATGGTTTTACACTTTTACCAAATGAAACTGATGAAGATTCTGCCAAAATAATAATAATAATAATAATACATACATACATACATACATACACACACACACACACACACACACACACACACACACACACACACACACAATACACATATTATTATTATTATTATTATTATTATTATTATTATTATTATTATTATTATTATTATTATTATTATTATTATTATTATTATTATTATACAAATAATAAGCTGTAAGGGAACTAAAACTCTTGGTATGAAATACACACTAAATTATGGAAAAAAAATAAAAATACTGTAATAAAAAGATAAAATTTAAGTTTAATTGAAGCATCTGAAACCAAGGAAATAAATACAAAGTG
>JABUQX010141081.1:15000-20000 GCA_015478945.1 Trachelipus rathkii
TGCTACTGTAATATATATATATATGTATATATATATATATATGCTGAAATTTCTTTTGTCTGTATATATATGTAACCATATATATATACTTTTATATAACATATATATATATATATATATATATAAATATATATATATATATATATATATATATATATATATATATATATATATATATATATATATATATATATATATATATATATATATAACACCTGCTTTACCAACATATATATTTTTATTTAAGTATATATACTTATAACATAAGCTCATCAATCGATGACATCGCCAGACCTAACGTTGTGCTCCCCAGGCTACCTCCGCCTGCTTCAGGGCAAACCTAAACTGAACTAATTTCAGATCCCTCTTATGTCTTAAAATATCAGTACTGACAAAACTAACCACACCCTTTCTGTAAAACGTATACAACTACGCAGACCCCAGACACACAGGCAGTACGAACCCAACATAACCATTAAATATCACTAACACCACAACACTAAATGATATTATCCAAATATTCATGTCAAAATTCAAAAAGCTTCAAAAAATATTCCTCGGGGATACCTTAAAATATATAACTAACCCACAAGACCACAATCTCAAATCCTGATTAAACAAAAGTAATTTACTTAAAAAACAACAACTCAACAAACACAACAAACTGAGAACACAATTAATGATTTAAACTCAAATCACTAACCTAACAAAACACTCGCCTCAAACAACAAACATTCTGAAACTTGCAGAACACAAAATAACAGAATGTGGATCACTATAAAATACTAAACAATGCAAAACTATCAAACTCCACATGAATCTATCAAAAACCAAACTCTCAGAGTCTCAGCAGCCACAAACAACAAACATCACAAACATTCTCAGTGATACACTTCAAACAAGAGTCGCAAACCCACTCACTAAATATGAAAATAGTATCCTTTACCAGAAAATAAAAAGTAACCACGACCAGACAATAGAAATAATACCAACTAACATGAAAACCATCATAAAGACCTTTAAAAACTTAAAAACTCAAACTTACATACACCTCAAACACTTGGGAAACACTGCACTGACCCATTTAGCACACATATACAACTGTTACATTAAACAAAATCACAACTCCCCCTCCTCCTATCGCCCAATCTCACTACTATCCACTCTGTGCAAACTACTAGAAATCGTACTGAATAATAAAAAAAAAACACACGTATCCCAAACAAAAGGATTTCAACATGACTTCCAACAAAACCACTCAGCAACCACAACAGCTCTCACAAACATGCATACAACCAATAGTAAACTTTGCTTAAACCTCAGGCTCACACACAAAACATTACTAATTGAAATTGAAATAAACAAACCTTTTCACACAGTTACCAGACACAACCTAGTTCACAAAATAATAAAATCAAATATCCACACTAATTTTAAGAAATGGGAAAACAAACTTCCTATCAGGGAACTGCACAAATACAATTTAACAACAAAAATCACATACAATAGCTTAAAAACGGCGTACCACAATGAGCAATCTATTCCCCACCTTATTCAACCACATTTGCCGACCTACCTGACCACAAACAAACCATACAAGCATGACCACCACGTGTGGATGACCATCACCATAGCCACCACCAGAACCTAAATACAGCAACTAATCTAACCCAACAATACATCAATCAAATTCAAACTTGGCTGACCGATAATGACGCGGGTATCACCTAAAGATCATCTATCACTTTAATCACAACTGAACGCCAGCCCTGCTCAGCTAACCCCCAAATCTTCATAAACAACATCGCTATCCCATTAAACAAAATATCCAAAATTCTTAGGAGCAACACTGAACACACTGACTTTCACAAAACACATAGAAAACATAACAACATCAGTAAACAGGAAACTAAACATACTAAGAGGGCATAGTCGGCATGACGTAATAATAATAAACAGATATCCACCACCACACTTTTCAGACAATACATTCGCCCAACACTAGCCACTACTTACAATGTAACGGCACCGTTAACCAGGGTGTTAACCGCATAAGAAAACTACAAACAACTCAAAACAAGGCACTCAAAGAAGTTGTAACAGGAATCCATCACAGCTTGCCCATGAAACACTATGATAGACAAACATGAAATGATAGCACTCAGGGTTTCCTTTAAAAACACAAACACCACAAAGCCGTACTTTATGCTACTTTCCAACCCATTCACAGGTTAAAACAAATATGTCTCTTCCGTCACTATTAGATAAACAAATTCTGAATAACATCAAACCTCAAGAAAACTTAACATCTATAATTAAATAAATACTGAAACACTAGCGAATTATACAAGAAACCAGCAGCTTGAAGCCAATGTACTAATGCACCAAATCTCAAATAGCACCTGAATTCAACTCTCTTCCAACCATTAGTCACCTTTGGCCAAACTAAGATGCAGGCCACCACTTTAAACTTTGGCATTTATAAATATGCCGCTCAACGCCCCAACCGCCACTTCAAAACATCTGCACAAGGAAACGACGGGCCAGCAGGTCATTTCTGACTGAAGCTGTCCCTTTATGTATCAGAAATCTGGGAGAATTTTCTGCTGAGCTGATCTGGGAGGAGGCGCAACTCGCGGAGCGGGATATCTCGAAGTGGCCGGCAGCTCTAAAAGTAGAATTTGGGGGTTGAAAAATTGAGACATACTTATATATATATATATATATATATATATAACATAACCTTCTTCTTCTTTCTTTCTTATAACCCATATATATATATATATATATATATATATATATATATATATATATATATACCATATATACTCTGCTATATATAACTACTCTCAATAAAGCTCAGGAAGCTATAAGAAGACTAAGGAACTACTTTCTCAATTGCTTCTCTGATGAAGATATTTGAGAAGCAAAAAGACATCGAAAAAGAATAATTGATATTTACGACCAGTTTTTAAAATCAAAATTAACTATGGTAACAATTTTAAATTTTATTTATTTTAATATTTTTATTTAAATAATATTTAAAAATTGGAGATATATACAGAGCAGCTTTATAATAGTTAGCTGCACATGTTGTTTGCGAACGGGAAATTTAAAGAGAAATTCTTAAAATTTTCCAAATTATAAATCTTTGAAAGTGATCAGCTGATTTACGTATGTGTGTATCTCTACAAAGTTTGTATCATTGGCCTTAACCCCAGTAAGCGGGCTGCACAAATTGGGTTGCTGGAAGTATCCTGCATACTTATTTTCTTCCTAACGCCGTGGTTCCACGTAGACCGACTTGCGAACAGAACTGCGTGACCTTGTAAGAGTACGACAGCTTTTCTCTACCAGTGTTTATAATTGGGTGGAGTGCAACATTCAGGGAACATTCCCCTGTATCATTCGGAGACGAACACTGGACGCCACTAATTAGCTGTATGGAATAGGGTTGTGACAGGCCTAGCAAGACAACAACGGTCATCAATTGCTCAAAAAAAACTCGAGTTTTCCGCCGACCATTAATGCCATTGATGGGGGTTTCCTAAAGAAGACGATTGACAAGTGCACTTACAAACAACATATATATATGTATATGTATATTATAATATATATATATATATATATATATATATATATGTATATATATATATATATATATATAATACATATATATATATATAACATAACTAACATAGTCAACCAATAATAATATATGTAATAACAATAAAAAGATAAACATATATAAGTATATATATATATATATATATATATATATATATATATATATATATATATATATATATATATATATATATATATATATATATATATATATATAGCGATGTGCTGTACAAATATTTATACTTAGGAAATATACTAGAAATATTAAAAATATTTTACCTCAAACTAATTCTAAAATCAAAATATTCTAGCTATGGAGTTAAACTAACCGTCGACTCTCTCTCTCTCTACCACCTCTCTCTCTCTCTCTCTCTACTCTCTCTCTCTCTCTCTCTCTCTCTCTCTCTCTCTCTCTCTCCTTTCTTTCACACCATTGATCCGTATAATAGGCGCAGTAACTATTGTTCTCACATCATCATCAAATGGCCAACCATCCTCCCCCTTCCCGACACTATTTTAAAAATTAAACAAGAAATATAAAAAAAAAATAAAAGTTTGTCAATAACTGACGCCAAACTCAAGCTGCAGTTAAAATCTTTCAAGTCTACTAAAACCCTGAAGCGAAAGTGAATATCTCTGACTTCTTTGTATGTCTGTGTTTACATTGACATATTGCATGGAAGTGTGTGTGCATGAATGTGTCTTTTTATTTCATAATCGAAATTTGTAGCTGTAAATCACGTTTCTTTTCCTGCTTAATTTGCCAAATAGAAAAAAAAATGTGAAAGGTTTAAATGAAAAAAAAATTTATTATTCTCGCGTGTATAAAGAAAACTATCTTAAGATGCTTAATTAATGTATATATATATATATATATGTATATAATATATATATGTATGTACTTTTTATTTCTTTAATATATATATATATATATATATATATATGTATATATATATATAATATATATATATATATATATATATGCTATATGTATTAGCTCTTCTAATAATAATAATAATATGTATAGTAATATATATAAATATATATACTTATATATATATAATATAGCATATACTAACATGTGTTCTTTCTTTCTTATATATATAGACCTTGCATATATATACTATATATATGACTATAGTTCAGAACTATATATTTTTATAGATCTATTAACATATGTAGCTTTACCTTAACATATATATATATATATATAATAATAACAATATATATATGTATATATATATATATATACTTTTTACTTAGTACCCCACTCCCCTCACGAGAAGGGTGGGATCCCAGAGATATTGTACCACCACCTTCGTTGAAGAAATTGCTGTCAGTTGCGTCTAATGTCCTGCGTTAAGTCTGAGCAG
>JABUQX010141081.1:25000-35052 GCA_015478945.1 Trachelipus rathkii
CACTTTAAAAACAATATTTTAGAAGAAGAAAAATTTGTTTATATAGTATTTACATAATTTATATTAGTGTTCTTATAAGGTTTTGGGTCAAAATGTTATTATTATTATTATTATTATTATTATTATTATTATTATTATTATTATTATTATTATTTATTAGCATAATTATTTATATTAAGCATTCATAAAACAATAATTTAATTTTAAACAAAGATATCTTTACACTTTTCTTCAAAAACACATATTATGGATTATTTTTCAGTGATATATAATATATATATATATATATATATATATATATATATATATATATATATATATATATATATATATATATATATATATATATATATATATATATATATATGAACTAAACGATAAACCTTGGTTTTTAACTCTGCTTGTTTCTCGTGCATATTCGCAGCGGGGACGATGCCTTCCGAATTTCTGTTCTTCAAATCCAGAAACTCGCTGTCATGCATTTCATCCCAGAATCACACCAAATCGATTCTTCGAAACCTTAAAACCTTTTTCTTAGTAGAAATATAACAATCCTTAGGTTTCCCTACCTCACACCCTTTCTAACTTAACTTTGCTCCTTCCTTTAGATTCGAGCTATTCTCCTTCTGCTTCCTTCAACTCCTAAGACGTTATTTCTACTCTCTCTCTCTCTGACCTCAACATTAAGGTCCTCAAAACTCGTACTTCTAAGGACTGCACGCCCTGCCTTAGCTTGAAGCTATTTTAAATCTCTCCCTATCGAAAACTTCAACCTTTTTCCATTTCTCTGGACACGTGCTCTTATTCACTCTATGTCAAAAGAAGGAAGACTTTTTCCAACCTTGTAACTATCGTCTATTGCTTTAGCTTATATATTATCTAAAGTTAAGAATTTGTCTCTAACCAGAATTGGAACATTTTAAAATCTTCAATAAGATTTGCTTGTAGTATGCCTTCTGAAACGATCGACTAGTGAGTGATCTTCTTTCCCTCTCTACCGACTCGTTGGTCTCTCCTCATTTCGCATTTGGTAAACCTTTTGCTGCGGCGCTAGGCATATCGAAGGTTTAAATAGGAGTCTGAAACAAGATTTAATTTTTAAACTTTTCTCTTTCGGTATCTATTCTTTTTTTTCTTATCTTTTTTTTTTTTTTTTAAAATTTTTCAACTATTGTTTTTTTCTATTCCGCATTAATGATCTACCTTTTTGTTGTCCTGTCCTCTTAGGCCGAAAACTGCTCTTCATTATCCCCATTCAATTTGAAGGACGACAAACTCAACAGCAAATGGGTCATGGTGGGGAGTTACTGCCTTGGGTTACAGACCTTCCCGATCTTCTTTACCTTTGAGTGGAGTTAAAAAAAAACTGGTTGTTTTTCATTGCCTTAATAACTCAGTTTCTTCATCTATCTACTTGACAATTTTCCACAATTATAACTTCTTTGAAAACATACAACTCTAACTCTCCTTCTGCTCGTAATATTCTTGATATTTTTTTTACTTGTGATCTTAGAAGGGGATTATATTCTTTTTTTCTAACAAACTGCTAAAAAGTTTGGATTGTTAAAAGACGTCTTCAGGTTTCAGTCACCCCAGTTGTTTGCTATATATAGAGGGTTTTTGTTCTGCTGTATGGAGTATGTATCACATATCTGGTGGTTTCCACACACACACGCATTGCTCCTTGATAGGTGCAGTCTACAGCTATTCGCGACACATCTTAACATCTATTCTCACCCCAACTATTCCAACATCTTAACGCTCCTACTTTCTCACTAATCCTATTCGACACCTTAGCTATCCTACTATCACCAACCCTATCTTACATAGGTACTCTACTATGGTAAAGTCTGAAAAGAACACTCCCTTCTATTTTCGAGCTTTTTCTTTCATTTGCCAGAATTTCAAGCGCCGCCTACCCGGTACCTATAACTTGACACTAACTGGCCTGGGTTCCAGTGAAAATTTTTGTAAAACCCTTGTGGAATTTGGAACTTACATCAGGCCTTTCCCCACTGGAGGATATATATATATATATATATATATATATATATATATATAGGCTTATACATTTCCACATATATATATATATATATATATATATATATATATATATATATATATATATATATATAATAATATATATATATATGAAATATATATATATATATATATATATATATATATATGTAATAATATATATATATATATATATATATAAATATAATATATATATATAATATATATATATATATATAAATATATATATATATATAAATATATATATATATATGTATAATATATAATAATAATATATATATATAATATATATATATACCTATATATATATATATATATATATATATCACTTATATATATATATAATAATATAGATGATTTTGTTTCGACGTAAAAAAAAATAAAAACTAAGTCAGTCGATATATTTTATGGGAATTAACATTATTGATATTGTAATATTAAGTCGATTAGTTGTAAATCGATTATTTGTAAAAGATATGGACTCAGTGTTGCCAATTTGGTGCATTTTGCAATAGATCTAGTGCGTTTATTGCTACTTTAGTGCAAAATTTTACTAAACGCGTGTTCTTATTTTTACTGATTTTTTGAACCGTCTATTGCTTTTTTCATCAAATATTGGCATTTTGACTTTTTTTTAATAAAATCTAGTGCCTTCTGATATTTTGAGTTGGCAACACTGTTAACAAAACATCGGATCAGTATTGGTTCAAACTTTATATTCGACGGTTGTGTTAAGTGGACTTGTCAGCGTAAGTTTAGAAATGAAAAATGTAAGTGATTTGTTTGATATATGCCAAAACGATTGCAGTTTTAGGTTTTTTAGCATTGTTTTATTTTGTACAACATGTAACAGTAGCAAACATATCAATGTATATGTTTATTTTAGTCCAAAAAAAGTTGTAGATTGGTTTAATTTTTTTTGTGATATATATATATATATATATATATATATATATATATATATATATATATATATATATATATATATATATATATATATATATGACACTATATATATGCTACTATATATCTTTCGACTACTAAGTAGATCAGTAAAGGTTAGGGCTAGGTTTACGGCACAGTGGATCAGTAAAGTTTAGGCTACTTTTACACGGCAAGTGAGTCAACAGAACCCTAAAGTGGAGTATTTATCTTTTGAGAGGGGCTCGGAAGGCGGCGCATTCGATAATAGGAGACGCGGAGGGGGACGTTTCATACCCGGAGGGATGGTCAGAGGAGCCACGACACCCAAAGAGCGGCGGGACCGGCATCCCCATGAACACCAGAGGCCGAGAGATTTGACTCTGACTTCGGGGCGGACCACCCACGTAGGTATTCGTTAGTGATATACCCCAAAAAACAATAAATCCAAAAAATGAGTACTTTTGGGACATTTATTTGCAACAATCTATTCGTACTCTATAAATCTCAAATCATTTTGGGACATTTGATTTTACTATATATAATAACTAATAACCTTATATATATATATATATATATATATATATATATATATATATGTATATATATATATATATATATATACGATTTTATGTATCGATATAACAAAGTCTCGATTTTCGATTTAATCGAACCCAACAAATATCGAAAATAAACTAAAAAAATTAGTGCTGCCGAAAAGTAAAATTTTACCATATATATATATATATATATATATATATATATAATGAATATCTTTATATATATATATATATATATATATATATATATATATATATATATATATATATATATATATATATATATATATATATATTTATATATATTCTGGTATATTTATATGTTGAGAGAGAGAGTTCTACTGTCGTACTATTAACACAATGTCCTTGGCAAATCATCAATTTCAAATTATGAAACAATATATGAAATGAAAAATGTGTGAACGGTTAAAATTATTATATATTTATTTAAAGGTTTGAAAAAGAAAATTATTTGAATTAAATTCTTCCCTCTCAATATAACTTCTCAGTAACTAATCCCCCTAAATGTTTTTTACTTTTTAACATCTTAATACAATTTTCAAACTCAGACAATAAAAATAACAAAGTTATTGCTTTATTATTGTACATGTATTTTGATGCTATAATTTTTTTTTTAAATTGAGTTACAAATATTTAGCTTCCATTTATTTACTATAAAAATATGCTCGTATAATTAGAAAGCAGTAGATATATACTTTCATTTAAAGCATATATATATATATATATATATATATATAACATATATATATATATATATACCCTTTATATAACTCTATATATATATATATATATATATATATATATCTATATATATATATATATATATATATAAATTATATTTATATTATATATATATATTAACTCTTATATATATAAATTATATATATATATATATATATATATATATATATATATAACTACCTCACTATATATATATATATAATATATATGCTATATATATATATATATATATATATATATATTACAGTTCACCACCACTCACGGGCTGGGCCCTTACTTTAATATATATATATATATATATATATATATATATATATATATATCACATAACCTTATATCTATATATATATACATATATATCTCTTTAACTAACTTTCTGCTAACTATACTATATATATATATATATATATATATATATATATATATATATATATATATATATGTATAATGGCTGTTACTTAACGCGCCCACACAGAGCTGGGATCAAAAAAAAATTTTCATAGGTAGCATCTATGATACATAAATAGATGTTCTAAGGGCAATGAATTTTTTTTTTACCTGTTCTAGGGGGTGAAATTAGGTTGGAGTTGGAAGTTGGAGTTGGAGTTGGGTTAGTTCAGGTCAGTCCTTAGGTCAGTAAAAAAGTTAAAGAACTTTAGCCCTATATCATTTATAATATATCAAATACAACAAATATATCATTGACCTCCCTTTCAATGAAGACGTCTTTCTTTATATATATATATATACGTTATATATATATATATATAATATATATATATATATATATATATATATATATATATATATATAACATATATATATATAATATACTATATAATATATATATATATACCTATATATATACTCTGTATATATCTCCCATATAACATATATAGCTGCATATAAAGAAAAACCAGATTTTATTATAATGGTTTTAAACTGTTTTAGCTTCCATGTTTGTATGATTCTTTATTTCTGTAACTATAAATCCTGGTCAAGAACAAAGGAATTGAAAAGGAAGAGGTAAAATGTACTTTGAAACATGTATATATTGCTACAGGTGATTTTCATACCTGGGTTCTCCACAAATGCATCTGTAGAAATACTAGTATTTCAATCAATGTTACCATAATTTTCAGGATATCTTTGTAATACGTAAATGCAATGTACCAAAATTTCCCATAAAAAATAAAAATATATTTAAATTGCTTTATTTAGCAAAATTTATTTCTAAAGTCATATATATTTTTAATATTTATCGTGTGGTTAAATTTTTAAGGGGAAAATGACCTTGTATTTGTTTTTAAATATTGCTACGGATCTTTATGCTTGAAAACGTCTCTAGTGACACATGAATTTATTTTCAATTCTAAAGGGCATATCAGAAAGAATGCCTACAATATTCTATCTTTCTGACCACTGGTAATATATATATACGGCCCAGTGCATCTCTTTGAAACAGAGTCTATGGGTTTTCACCTCATTGAAACATACGAATATTCTCAAAATTCAAATTTGTCAAAATAATAATTTTATTAAAGAATTCTTTTCCTGTGATATATTATAGTTTAACTTTCAGTTAATTTAATATGCCCTTAGATGATATTAAGTTGGGATACGTTAGATTAGGTTCAGTAATAAATAAGTTCTTTTTCTTTTCTTCAAAACGAAAACGTATAATGGAAAATGATTCTATTAATATTTTTAACTTTACATGTAATTCACTGTCTGACACGAAGGCAAAACACAGCGTCAAAGCGGCTATTCCGGTATTTTGGAGTCTGGGGGTTGGTGAAAAATATAAAATGGTACAACTTTTTACATGTTCATTGTAGAGTCATGCAATTGACATTCGTATATTCGTCTACTTATCTCGATTCCAAATGTACATAATACACAGGATTCATTTTGAAAATTAAGAGAATTATAGCCCCATCAAATTTTGATAGATTTGATTTAAGATTGAAAGATTGAATATTTATGGTTGAAGCAGTGTATAATGTGCAGCCTATCGTTTGTTATCTGTGAGTTACAGTGCAAAGAAGATTGTCATGATTTTATAGAAACATAAATGCTAAGAACGAAAATGTTTGATCCTTGTAGGATGGTTGCAAAATTAATTTACACAAGGTCTCACTTCCAATGTATGTGTAATATTAGAACTAATAATTCTTTTAAAAATAGTTTGATATGTAATCAATGTATGGTGCGTGTCGTAAAAGGGGACTAATAGGACCGTGATAATTGGGATGGGGGTCCCAGTTACCCTTATTTATACCTAGCAATGTATTTTCCAAGTTTGTACTCCCACCCCCACTTGGTTCCCAGGGTTAATAAACGGCTTCTGATGATGATGTAATCATTTTAAAATGTCAAAATAGATAATTAGCTTTTGAAAGCTACTACGAAAGGAAGCAAACAAAGGCAAACATTTAAAACAAACAAAAAAAATTGAAAACAAACAAAACAAGCTTTTAAAAAAAACACACATTGTTTCCTGCTTCAATGAAGTATTGCTAATAATAATAATAATAATAATAATAATAATAATAATAATAATAATAATAATAATAATAATAATAATAATAATAATAATAATAATAATAATAATAATAATAATAATAATTCACTCATTTGTTAGAATCGAAACTCTGAAGATGTCCGAGGTTTACGGCGAAACAGGTCAGGAAGTAATAAATATAAATATGCCTCATACTCTCTTCGTAAATTATTTTCAAGAATAGTATTAATAAAATTAAATGAAAATTAGAAGATAATAATAATAATAATAATAATAATTCTTTTAAGATAAAATTTTATTCCTCTTTCTGGGTAGTCTACTAGGGATGGTTTAAAGCCTTAAAATAATAATAATAATAATAATAATAATAATAATAATAATAATAATAATAATAATAATAATAATAATAATAATTATAATAAATAATAATAATAATAATAATAATAATAATAATAATAATAATAATAATAATAATAATAATAATAATAATAATAATAATAATAACTAATAATAATAATAATAATAATAATTATAATAATAATAATAATAATAATAATAATAATAATAATAATAATAATAATAATAATAATAATAATAATAATAATACGGAGAAAATTTAGGACAAATGTATAAAATATAAAGATACACAAGCAGATCACAAAAAATAAATAAATAAATAAATAACATTCAACAAAAAGTGATAATGAGATATATATATCCTTCATCAGCCTAAGCCTTATTTATTATCTATATATATAAAAATATTAACACTTTATTTATATATATATATATATATAATATATATATATATATATATATATATTTATATATATATATATATATATATATACCTTTATATATATATACTGCTATATATGCTATATATATATACATATATATATATATTACACTCTTTCTTATATCAGAGCTGGGCGCGCCTATAATTTTTTTGAGTGCGCCTGCGCCTATGCCGCCGGACCTAGTGCGCTTAGCGCCTATGCGCCTATATTTTTGGTCACATCAATGCGCCTAGCGCCTATGCGCCTTTGCGCCTACGACTTTTCGCCGGCTGGTGGATGTTCGCTAAATTTATTTGCAAAGTAAACTTTAGTGCGATAATAAAAGCATGCTTTTATAAGGAAGAAAAACACACTTATTAATTTTTGTAATTAAAACACCGTAAACTAATATCTACACGTCCTTTTCCTCCTCCATGTCCTTGTGATCCATGTTTTCCCCTAGGAGGTTCAGCTCGAGCGCTGCAGAAGTTGAAAATCTTCAGAGCCATAGTTGCCAATTTATTTGTAGTTAAGAACTACTGAACCAGTTTTATATATATATATATATATATATATATATATATATATATATATATATATATATATATATATATATATATATAACATAACTGCTATATACTCTATATATATATATATATATATATATATATATATATATATATATATATTATATATATATGTTTTTTTACCTGAAGTTTTTAAGAATGATTTTCAAAAGGATTTATGGCTTTTCTAAGTTCTTTTAAGGTAAAAAATGCTTTGTTCCTGTTCATGGGAAGGCAGCTGCCAGGCTGCTCAGGAGTGGCTGTGCGCCTTCACAGCCTCCGCCTTTTTAAATTGTTGCGCCTATGCTCCTTTGCGCCTACGAATTGATAGTGCCCCATAGGCGCATAGGCGCAACGCCCAGCTCTGCCGAGCTCTGATATATATACCCTTATATATATATATATATATATATATATATATATATATATATATACTATATATATATATATATATATATATATATATATATATATATATATATACTATATATATATATATATAATTAGAAGAGTTTGGTGTAAGAAAGAGTGCATGAGCGTGGTCACCGATGAGATACAGGTGTCAGCTATTCGGGACCCTCCCCATATATATATATATATATATATATATATATATATATATATCTTTCAACTATATATATATATATATATATATATATATATACTACCTACTATAACTACTATATACATATATATATATATATATATATATATATATATATACTGCTCTGCTCTATATATATCATATATATAGTGGTAAGTTGCCCAAAATTTTTACAAACAGATCTTTGCATTGTCACATGAAGTTTAGCTTCGGCTCGTTTCAATGCATAATTAAACAGAGAAAAGTTAATTTGTGCTTTAATGAAAAGGTTTAGCTGGTTTGGCGGAGAGTCCGACTCACCACTACATTATAATATAGATATATGTATATATATATATATAGAGATACGAATACAAATATATGCTCTTAATAACATATATATATATATATATATATATATATATATGTATATATATAACAAACAACTAATATATGTATATATGTATAATATATATATAATAATAATAATAATAACTAACCAATAAATAACTATATCTGCTATATAACTTAATATATGTATATATATATACATATATATATATATATATATATATATATATTACTCCCTCAAAATTAACGCACCACGAGGGACGTGACGAAAGAAATTATTGAAGAACGCAGAAGACACTTTATTGGACAATGACAAAAACATGGTGGATTCCTCCCCAGAACCGTAGGTTGATAGTGTAAGGCCAAGGTGCAGTCAAAGGGTACCCGCAGTAGGAGTTCGGTGGTTCGGCGCTGCAAACACACAATGTTGGTACGTACGGCGACGGCCGCGGGGAGTGTTGGGTCTGTCTCAATACCGTGTATGACCCCTCTGGCACGGACCAGCTGACACCGTCCTGGCATGTGCACTTTTTCGATGAGTGGGCCGTCCTGGACGATGAATTGATCTAAGTGGTTCGGTGCCTTTCGCAGGTCCGGGAGGGTCCGTGGAGGGTTGCAGCTGTCGGATCCGACGTTTCAGGATATCCTACAAATGTTCGATTGGGTTGAGGTCCGGACTATATATGCTGCCCACTCCAACGCACCGTAATTTGAACCGACCTAAGGTAGTCGTTCAATTGGGCCTTGTTTGGTCTTGCATTGTCATGCATTAGGATAAAAATCCGTCACCGATGTAGAGAGCATATGGCACGACATATGGTTCGAGGATGTCTGTATTACACCTTACGGCTGAAAGAGTGCCTCCATCGAAGATGTGCACGCTCGTAGGCTTCGATATTAAAAGATGCCTCTAGACCATAACTCTTAACCACCTCGACGGCGGCACCTGCTGTGTTGCATTGCGCA
>JABUQX010141083.1:0-15000 GCA_015478945.1 Trachelipus rathkii
GGTGGTGGTAACGTTCCAGTTAGATTCTGGGTGTTTGGCCGTTTTCGCATTTATCGTGAAACTAACTTTCGCGTTTACTAACCCTTCAATATATATATATATATATATATATATATATATAAATATATATAGCAGCAGCCCTATGTTAGCAGCCTTTATATAACATATAAATATATATATATATATATATATATATATATAATATAATATATGTAACAACAACATATATATATATATGCTGCTCAGATGATACACGATACAGCAAGATATAAAAGTGATGGATTTTTTATTTATTTAGTAATAAATTAGAATTTCATAGGTATATTTGGTACCCATACATAATTAGTTTTATATTGAATGATTGTTATTTATTTTTTTATAAAGTAAAATGTTATTTAGTATTTACATGGTAGATTATTCAACTGTTATTTAATTCAATTCAATTCAATCAATTCAATTCTTTAGTATTACTAATTTTATGCTTATTGTTCTTTGTTTAAAGAGTATTAATTAATTCAACATCATTTCTAATTAATTTTGTAAAATCCTAAGAAAATATTTTGTAAAAAATCTTATTTATACAACCAGTAATGCCCAACTTTCACTAAGCAAGCAGCTTCCTCGTGTTTCCTGAAGGGACGCCATACTTCCACCAATCATTGAAATAGGTGAGAACTTGACTTTCCTTTCTGCATCAAATTCGCGAGTTGGGCGGGTAAATAAGGATATTATAAACCATTAGAAATAAGTAATTAACTGCTAAAATATTATTCATTTTGCATATTTTTTATTAACAACTAATTCTGAATATTTTATAGCAACTCTTTACTCTCTTCTTCTTTAATTATGCTAGTTTTTGACTTCCCAATCCACTATATAGCATACATAGTAGCCATATAGCATAGTAACAGCATATAATATATATGTAATATGTATATATATATATATATATGTATATCTTTATATATATAATAATAATATATATGTAATATATATATATATATATATATATATAATATTAATAATAATAATAATATTATATATATATGTATATATAAATATATAACATATATATGTATATATACTATACATATAATAGCATAATAACCAACAACCAGTAATATGTGCAATAACATGTAATAATATATATAATAGAGAGAGAGAGAGAGAGAGAGAGAGAGAGAGAGAAGAGATATTTCATCACTGCAATTAACCACAGTTCAATTTGTATAAGATAAAAATAACCTGGGTGATTCTTCACCTGGATTAAGATCCACGGGCCTCTGGGCAGGCAGCACTGGCTTGTGTTTCAACCTCGACACGACAAGCTAAAGAATGCCTGGCAAACCTATGAAGAGTGCTATTCAATGAGGAATAAGGACTTCTACGCCTAACGGCGGGACAGATACCTCAGCCATAGGCGGTCCTTATTCCAATTGAATAGAGCACTCTTTCATAGGTTTAAATTCGAGAAACCAGGATGTCTGTGGGAATCACTCAAATTATTTAATAATATATATATATATATATATATATATATATATATATATATATATATATTTTACTATATATATATATATATATATATATATATATATATATATATATATAACAACAATATATAATAATAACTCTTAACTATATATATATTATGGTTAACAATTACTTTCACTCAAAAACACACAGATGACCATGGGTACTATGGGAAGCTCTAAAAAACATAATTTTGTTCATATCCAAGGCAAAAAAAATAAATAAATTAAAAAACTAAAATGTAAAGAAACTTTTAATATATTATATTTGTCTTCAAGATTTTATGGTTACGAGACGTAAAGGACTATTTAAAAGAGCTCATACTTATCTCATATACAAAGAAAAATACGAATAATGACTCTCATATATAAGAAAGATTTTTTATTTTATTTTATGTTTTTTCCCTTTCCATTATGTGAGGGTAACGTAGATTCCCGTAAATAGCGTAATTTTTAAAAGGGTAATATGTTTAATGGCTTTAATTTAGTGTTTTTTTTTTGTCCCAGATTTGAGGGCATCTGTTCCCTCACAGATTTTATTTTTCGACACTTGAAAAAAAAGAATAAAAAATGATAGAATTGTTTTAAAAGGAACACTTAAATGTCGAAAGATAATTCGTATTTTATCCATTTTGTGATAGAAAGAATGTAATAAATTTCATTCTTAAAAGGAGTTTCTTTGTTTTTATATTGATTTAATGATTTTAATTTGAATTTAAAATGATTTATAATATCAATATTTAAAAAATATAATGTATCCCTTTTTTCAAATCAATACTCTCTCTTTCTCTCTCTCTCTCTCTCTCTCTCTCTCTCTCTCTCTCTCTCTCTCTCTCTCTCTCTCTCTCTCTCTCTCTCTCTCTCTCTCTCTCTCTCTCTCTCTCTCTCTCTCTCTCTCTCTCTCTCTCTCTCTCTATATATATATATATATATATATATATATATATATATATATATAACTTATGTATATGTAATAATATATATATGTCATATATATATATATATATATATATATATATATATATATATATATATATATATATATATATATATATATATATATATATATATATATATATATATATAATAAAAAAAAAAAAAAAAAAGTGTATGTATTTATATATATATATATGTATATGTATATAAATGAGTGTGAAAATGTGTGTGTGTGTGTGTGTGTGTGTGTGTGTGTGTTTGTGTGTGTGTGACCGCATGTGTATCGTCTTTCGCCGATTTCAATGAGACATACTGAAAAAAGCAGAAATATGTCTGTAATGAAGGAAAATCGGTAATAAGCCAACGGAGATCTCCCCCAAGCGTTGCGGTCACGGGGTGATTAAAATGAGACATTCAAATTTTAGTTAAATGCTATTTAAATAGTTAATGAAATCAATCGTAACCGACGATACAAATGCATGGCACATGAGCATTTGTCTAGGCAGGGACTCTGTCCCTTTAACCCCCAACCTTTGAGTGGTAGTAAATTATAAAATATCGCTTCCACACCATGATAAGCTCATAAAAAAAGTTTGAAAAGCATGCAGAAGTAATATTAATTTTAGATGTGCAAATATGAAATTTGAAAACCTCATAACTTTTTAAGGTTCTTTCTCGAGATTTTTAAGTTTTCTTTCTTTTCAACTTATTTTAACTATTTATGTTAAGTTTTATGAAAATCTGATACTTCGGTTTTTTTCGCTACCCCCTTTGAAATGTTATAAAAATGAAGCACTTTTGGGTATATGCAAAAAAAAAATCGTTTTGTGATGCTCCTTTGGTTTTTACATTACGATTTCCCTTAATTACAACATATTTCGGACTTGATTTTCACTAATTTCATTGAAAATAAAAAGACGTTTGCATTAATAAACATATATATATATATATATATATATATATATATATATATATATATATATATATATATATATATATATATATATATATATATATATATATATATATATATATATGCCCAATATATTTCGAGTTTTAGCTATAAATAACCTTAGCCTTAGCCAGCCATATATGTATAATATATATATATATATGTATATATGATTAAATGTATATTTATATATATGTAATATATATAACATAATAATAATAATATATATATATATATATATATATATATATATATATATAATAATAATATATATATAATATATATGTAATAATATATATATGTTATAATATATAATAATATAATATAATAATAATAATATGTAATATATATATATATCTTCTTCTTTCTGTATATAATAATAATATATATGTATATATATATATATATATATATATATATAATAATATAACATATATATACTACTATAAAGAAAGAAAAGTAATCAATACAATGCTTTGTTTATATTACAAAACATTAATCATTAAAAAAATGTACCAAAATTGTGATGTGAATTTCCCCGAGTGTTGCATTAGAAGTTTACTGCCAGGTAAAGGACTTCAAGTAAATATATTCCTCATGAATAACTCATTTGCAAAATTAATTCCTTTAGAAAGAATACTTAAATGTCGAAATTATTCACGGTGGGAACTAAAATAAACTCTTAAGTAAAATAACTTTCTTTTATTCAATTTTAATTAGATTCAACATTATTATTGTTCAGCAAAAAACAATAAATAATTCCTAATGGCGAATAATAATGATAATAATAATAATAATAATAATAATAATAATAATAATAATAATAATAATAATAATAATAATAATAATAATAATAATAATAATAATAATAATAATAATAATAATAATAATAATAATAATCACTTTGGAATGGTTATGGTAAAATATAGTTTAGAAAATAGATAGTAAGTAGAGCCTATTTACATCCTGATGCAAATAGGAAATATGTCAGAAATTCACAGGTAATTTTGAATTTGACCTCATCAAGCCACAAGTGTTAAGCCAAGGAAAGTTTTAAGACCATTCTTTGATTAGATATTTGTAAACTTGCCAAATGATTATTCTTTTTTATTGTACTAAATTGTAAATGGAGTTGGAGTTGTAGCTGGAGGGAGTCAGAATAGATAAATATTACAATGATAGAACAGGTAATTTGAAAATGGTGGACCTAGTTTAATTTTAAAGTGATGGAGTCTAAACCGGTTTAATTATAAAACGATTGGGCCTGAACTGGTTTAAGTTTAAAACTATGGAACCTTAGATAGATAATAAATAATTTACCTGCTCCAAAGTTCTGCTCGTGTAGGGTTAACCTTTTAAAACATAAAATAAATAAAAATTATAAAACTAATTTTATAGTTATGAGCTCTCGCTTGAACACATAAATTATAAAATTATTGGTTCATTTAAGATCAAAAACCGCTCTCATTACTTTTTAAAATAACATCAAGAGTCTCCATTAAGAAATTTAAATGGAAAAAAATATCGAATAAATAATTAGACTCATTTTCCGAACGGACAAAAATGATGCTATTTAAATATTCATGAAACTAATATTCGACTTAAAATTCTCATTTCAAGAATTTTAATAAATTTATTTTTTTATACATATTTTTTAATAAATTAATGGGACTTTTAAACCATTTTTTCCCTCATTTAAGTTTTTAAATTTGGAATGTTTGAAATTCCTTTTACAACGAAAATAGACTTAATAGCTACGATTACCTTTATTAACTTTTCACATATATATATATATATATATTATTTATAAAATATATATATATATATATATATATATATATATATATATATATATATATATATATATATATATATATATATATATATATATATATATATATATATATATAAAGGATGTACCGGAACCGGGTTCCGGCGCCGGAACCTCGATTTTTAAAAGTTCCGGTTCCGGCCAGAACAACTTAGAACCACTTTTTAAAGTGTCTTTCTTAAAAAGAATTCAGTATTGATTTTGTATTTACTCAGTTAGATTATGCATAAAAAAATAATATAGAAAATTGATATATGTGAACAAATATCAGGATAAAATGACCTCGACTCTATAGTTTCAGAAAACTTTAAATATGAAACAATATTTTCCACTCGAACCAGTAACTATTACTCTAGAACGGTTTTGAGTTTTTGATTTTTAAAGATTTTTTGATTTTTTGGATACTGAAATTATTATTTTATAAAAAATTAATAAATAAACTGAAATTGTACCTTACTAATCATAAACACAGTAAATATAATTATTTAGTTTAATTAAGTGATTTAAATTATATACCTATATACTGTATAATATCTGAGTACTCTTTTATTTATTTCTTTATTAAAAATGATTTGAAACTACATTGGTGAATTTACTTATTGTGGATGAAATATACTTATCATTAATTGGGTGATAGCTAGGATTAATTATTAATCTCGAAGGATCATCGCATAAAGGCATTAAAATTGAAAAACTGGTAAATTTTATAAAGTTAATGAGTAACTACTATAATAAAAAAATTAGCTTATTTTTTAATTCATAATTAAAAATAAAGAAAAATTAGTTTGTGTATTATTATTATTATTATGATTATTATTATTATTATTATTATTATTATTATTATTGTGTGTGTGTGTGTGTTATTATTATTATTATTATTATTATTATTATTATTATTATTATTATTATTATTATTATTATTATTATTATTATTATTATTATTATTATTATTATTATTATTATTATTATTATTTATTATTATTATTATTATTATTATTATTAGTATTATTATTATTATTATTATTATTAATATTATTATTATTATTATTATTATTATTATTATTATTATTATTAATATTATTAATGTGTGTGTGTGTGTATTTTTAATATTATTATTATTAAAAAATAACTTTAAAGTAGAAACTACTACAAAACAAAATATTAACTAAACTGTTTAAGCAAAAATTTAAAAAATTTAAAAACAAGATTCCATAATTTATTTACTTAAAAATGAACTTATTTGAATTTTGAAATGTTGCGGTGTAGGAAAATAAGTTGCTCTCCATGTTGTGGAGTTGAACGTGATCTCTTATTTTCAAACACGTTACCAGCTTCTGAAAAAAGCTTTTTAAACTTTGAAGACTCGTAGAACTTTATATAGTATATTCCACTTAATAAATTTATTGATCCGTTTATCCAAATTTTGGCTTACAGAACTAAGAGCTCGCAATATGCATATGACAAGATGCCAGATAATTCTAGAATCAAGAGCAGTGATTTCCAACCTTTTGTAATTCACGGCACCATATTTAAGGCTGTGGAATTTTTGAGGCACACTTGTTATAATAATAATAATAATAATAATAATAATAATAACAACCAATAATAATGTAAGCGAGCCCAGTAGTGTAACAGTGGCATGTGGCCAAAAATAATAGTATGTATAATAATGGCAAGCAGCATAATAATAATAATATGTAATAATAATAATAATAATAATAATAATAATAATAATAATAATAATAATAATAATAATAATAATAATAATAATAATAATAATAATAATAATAATAATAATAATAGATTTTAAATTTAAAAGATCTATAAAACACCTTTTAAAATTTAAAGTTGGAGTTTGAGGTTTATAATCGATTAATGGGAAAATTGTGCTTGATGCTTGGAGCACAAATATTGTATGTTAGGTCTGATGTTTGATAACGCAACAGACATATTTTCCTGAAGATTCAACAATCTATTTCTTGCAGAGAAAGCTTGTTCACAAAAGTATGATGTTGAAAATGGCAAAAGGAAACTTGTGGCTTTTTCTACTAGGTTAGGATACTCACTTTTTGTATGTTAAACCAAAAATCAGCCGCTGATAAGTCAGTCTTCTCAAGTTTAATTTTCAGTAAAGAATCAGCGCAGAGATCATTAAATTCGTCTCTTTCAGTAGCTGTGAAATCTAGTTCTTCAGCAATATCTGCCTTGTGAAATGGGGAAACAATCCACTCAAGATTCTTAACGGAAAGAGAAGGAAAGTACTTATCTACTTGTTAATTGATCAAGAATGAGGTCTTTTAGCTTTTCCTCGCCACTACATTTCGAAAATTTTAAAAGGGATGGAAAATTTGAAGAATTTACTTTTCTCAATTGCAGACTTCCAAGAAGATACCTTTTCATGAAACCTTTCATTTCATTGGTTGAAGAAACTGTTGTTTCTTGTCGTCCCTGTAATGAAGTATTTAATATATTTAGTTTACTAAATATATCTGACAGATATGACAGCTGTAAACACCAATCATCATTTCGCAGCAACTTAGAAAAATGCATCATGTTTCTCTTTCTCAAAAGACTTTTTAGATCTTCTTTGAGTGTGAGAACATGGTTTAGTATACTCTACCACGAGATAATAATGAGATATATGAATCATCCATTTTCGCAACATTTTTTCAAAGAGTCTTCATTTCAAAGGTCGCAATTTAATGTAATTTATCACATCTTCACAACCTGATATATAACTTTAGGGAACTGTCCACCACAATTTTTCCCTACTAGTGCTTCTCTGTGCAGAAAGCAGTGAATTATTTTCAATGATACTTTTTCCTGTAAAGCTGGCGCAATAAATCTTTTGTGCTTTCCTGTCATTGATGGGGCACCATCAGTTACGCATTTCACAACAGTCGTTCCATGAAAGACCATGGTTATTGAAATAGGAGACGGAAGCGAAATTATCGACGCCGGTACTAGTTGTTTCCAGCTCTTTTTGCAAAACAAAAGCTGCTTCACGATATATTTACCGTCAATAAATCTACAGAATCCCGAAGCTTTGGGAGTAATATCAGTACTTTCATCTATCTGGTAAAGCAAATTTATATTGGGTTTCCATTAGTCTCCAGTTATCTTATATTTTAAGGTCTATTGAAAGTATTCCACGGCTAATAGTATTGTTTGAGAGAGAGGAACCTTTGAAATTTTGGTATGATTTCAACGATAATTTTGCACGCCGGATAATGATATCCTCTCCAGCTGTATGAGGTTTCATTTTCTTGGAGAGCAGTTCGGCCTTTAAATGAAGCTGCGAGAGAAGCGTCACTTGTGGTAAATCTTAATATTCTATTACCAACTTTTTCTTGATTTTCTTAATAGCTTGAAAAATATGAGCCAGGTTTCAGGATACACCTGGGTGCTTCGTAGCAAGATGTCTCTTAAGTAGTTGGCTGTGGTACCTTAATTTAGACGTTATACAAGATCTAAATTCTGCTCTGATAGAGAGAAGTTTTATCTGCATCGTTGTTACAAGAAACATCCGTAAGTTACAAATAACTCTCTAAATACTTTCTTTTCTTTAAAAGAAATTCTTTTGATGTTGAAGATCCAGGAATGACAATTCAAATTGCTCTCACTTAAAGTAGGTGGTATAGATTCAACTTTCCACCTATTCTTGAAAATTTTAGAACATTTCTAGCACAAATTTTAAAGCAAAATGGAAACAGTTTTAAATTAACATTAGACATAGACTCATGGGCTTTACAGATGTCGTAGAGACATAGAGGATCTTACCAGTCTTACGCCTAGCAGAGACCTTTGTCCTGCAATATATATATAGAGGGATATATATATATATATATATATATCTTATATATATATACTATATATATATACATATATATATATATATATATATATAACATATATATATATATATATATATATATATATATATATATATATATATATATATATATATATATATGCTCTCTTTATATAGAGTTGTGTAAAGAGATATATATATATATATATATATATATATATATATATAACTTTCAGGAGAGAGGGAGGTTAAAGACTTCTTCTTAAAAAGAATTTTTGCCTAATAAATTGAAAACGGTAATTTAATTAAAATGGTTAAAAGATGTTTATAACTATAGATTGAACTCCGCGTATCCTTGACAGGTCTTTGGCAGCACACATAAGTGCTGCGGCATACCAGTTGGGAATCTCTGAAGTCACAGAGAGACTCCGCTTGTTAATCGAACAAGTTTTAAGTAGAGTGCAGTAGGGTAACGGAAGACGAAAGGTTCAGTTCCGGCCCGGAACTAAATAAGAACTTTTCCAAGGTTCAGAGAGAAGTTCAGTTTCCATTACGAACCAAGAGTGTTCCAGTACATCCCTAATATATATATATATATATATATATATATATATATATATGTATATATGTATATAACCAACATATCATACATAATAATTAATTGCGTCCATGCAATGTATAACAACTTATATATATGTATATAACCAACAACAGCATATACTACTGCTGCTGCTACTCTCCTATATATATATATATAGCAGCAGCAATTATATATATGTATATATAACATATGATTAATGTTAGAAGATACATAACTTAACTGTATATAACTATAATAATAATAATATACCGACATATATATATATATGTATATGTATAATATCAGCCTATAACTCTTATATTATAATATGTATATCAGCCAGCCAGCAATAATATATATATCAGCAGCAATATATATATATGTATATGATAATTAATATTTCTAATGGTAGTAGGCAGGGAGGAGGAGGAGGAGCAGAGAGAGAGAGAGAGAGAAGAGAGAGAGAGAAGAGAGAGAGAGAGAGAGAGAGAGAGAGAGAGAGAGAGAGAGAGAGAGAGAGAGAGAGAGAGAGAGAGAGAGAGAGAGAGAGAGAGAGAGAGAGAGAGAGAGAGAGAGAGAGAGAGAGAGAGAGAGAGAGAGAGAGAGAGAAATACGATCTATTTTTTTCTTTCTAAATTATTTTTTTTAAAACTTTTCATTTCATCAAGTGAGAGCAGACACTATTCTAATTTTTTATTGCTAGTTGGAATTTGATGGGACAAAACCCAAAGAAAGAACGCGCCCAATTATATCCAAACCTTCACTGAAATAAGAAGTTGGTTTAGTAGAAAAATTATCCTCATTTCAGACTCTTAACAAAAAATAACTTAGGGAAATTTGTTTCCATCAGGATCATGATGAAAGGGTAAGTCATATATCACTACTTCCAGTAATATATGGAGACTAAACGGCGCATGTTATTTTCTCGAACAAAAATTAAACCGTGATATCATATTTTTTGCTTCTCTAAACCATATTTATGAAATTGTAATGCAGGGAGTTTTCAGTAAAGTACAACTTTCACCCGCTAAAGGGTCAGAGATCTCTTTTATTAAAAGATTTCAAAAGAACTTTGGACAATATGAACAAGCCACAATATTTGACATGGGAGGCAGATACAGAGGTAATAACAATATTAAAAGATCACATAAAGGAGATTTTACAGTATGCCCAAAATAAAATTAAAGAGGATCAATCTCTTCACAATTATCAAGAATATTTATAACTAGCAATAATTTTCAGCAATGATATATATCGCAAGGTAACTAGTCAATATCACTTAGTGAGATGGATGGGAAAAGCAATATATTACTTAAAAATATATCTATTTAGAAAACAATTTAAATTAACACAAACAGAGGAGAAAGCACTAAAACGAATATGTTGCTTTATAATAAAATGTTATGTGAAAGCGTTGTTTTCTAATACAAATGCAATTGAAGCTCCCATGAATGACATTAATTTTTTTAAAATCATTTTATATACAAACACCACGATAAATTTATTGCTGTAAACTTCTAAAATTATTAGTCATTTATGGTATTTAAGTGAAGAATGTGCAACCTTTTCCATATATGATAAAATAATAAACGATGACATGAGAAGAAAGAATGACCCAGATATTAATAAAACAACGCATACCGTCATAAACTATTGAAATCACGGATACCGAACATCAAGTCGAAGAAAAAAGAAATAAACTGTTTATCAAAGAAGATAATTTGGAATATTTCCTAAATACAAATCTTCCTATAGATTTACTTAGCATCAGATCGCAGAATATATTTATCAGGTTTGGTCTTTCTCAAGAATTCCTACAAACTGTTCATGTTGCTTGGAAAAATCAAGAAAGTTACATGAAAGGAAGAAAAGTTGTAGTGGTGGTAAATGTTAAACGACACAGCAGAAAGAGAATTAAAATTAATTTCTGGAGGAATTTAACGACAAATTTATAAAAAACGAAAGAACAAAAACAATTTGTTTTACAGGTAAACTAGATAACTAATAATTATAAAACTATCATTGTGTAATTTTAATACATATCTATATATTTCATATAGTTTTATATGTCTTTAAATAAATCGAAGATTTCAATATAATTCTTTATAATTTGGAACTAAATGCGCAAAGTAAATAATCCTTCTTCTTTTTATTTAAGGTTGTGCAAGACTATCGAAAAACATACCTGGGCCATACCGTGATATACGGAAAAGAAAAAATAAAGGTTAATTTCTTATTCTCCGATTATTTTGTAAGTGTGCGAATGAACATTCAATTACTATATTCAAAAAATTATGAACATATTATGTTATTATGTCTTTTTCGATATGTTAAGCATGTTAAAAATTGATATTTTGAAATTTTTCCTGTTTTCAAATTTTATCCTTGATGGGAAAAGGGTTTATATTAAAAAATTGATTTGAAATTTTTTATAGATTGTTTTACCATGTAATGGAACAAGTCAACCGGGTCCTACCATTTATTCTCGAAGAGAAAATTTTCACATATATATATATATATATATATATATATATATATATATATATATATATATATATATATATATATATATATATATATATATATATATATATATATATCTATATATAACTCTCTACCTATATACTATATATATATATATATATTATATATATATAATAATATATATATATATATATTATATATATATATATATATATATATATATATATATATATATATATATATATATAATATATATGGCATATATCTTCTATATATATAATAACGTATGTAACCAATAACCAATAATGGCCAGCAGCGCGCATAGCCAATATAGCCAATAACAATACTGCCTCTTCTTTCTTACGCAGCAATAATAGCAGTAAATCAATAGCGCCAACTACTGTACCCATATATAGTAATAACCAATATATGCTGCTATATATATATATATAATAATAATATATATATATATATATAATAACATAATATATATATATATAATAACATATATGTGTTTAATATCTTAATATATATATATATACTTATATATATATATATATATATATAATATTAATAATAATAATAGCATATATATATATATATATAACATATATATATATATATATATATATATATATACATATACATATATCTACCGACTTATATATCGATAATAGCTATGTACGCCAACATATATATATATATGTAATAATATAATATATATATATATAATATAATAATATAACCAATAGACCAGTTATCAGCATAACCAATATATATGTATATGTATTATATGTAACCCATGCCATAATGACAGCATATAACTATACTACTGTATATATACTATATATATGCCATTATGTAGCCATATATATGCTTACCATATGCTATGTAACAACTGTAACTTTGCTGCTGCTGTATGTATTATGCATATAGCCATATATGCATGGCCCAGCCATACATAACATATGCTGTAACAATATATGTATATATATTTATATATGCTCTTATGTTTATACCCTTTAATAACAATAATATGTATATAACAATAATATTAATATGTAATAATAATATATATAATAATATATATATATATATGTACATAATATATAATAATAATAACCAATAATATATATATACAGCCATATATAAACTTATATATGCTGTAATAATAATATATATATATATCGCTATGTATATATATAATATACACCTTATAACATAATACCATAACCCATATATCATAACCTATACCTATCATATACCCTATCATACGCTAGAATAATACACAATAAGATATAAAGTGATAGTTTTACACATTTTCATTTACAGCAATAAATTCTAAATTTAAATGGTATATTTTGGTACCAAAATACAGACTGTTTCTTAATAATGATTATTATTTTATTTTTATAAAGTAAATATTACATTTTATTATTTTTGTAGATTATTTAATATAATTACTAATTCAATTCAATTCAAATAATTTCAATATCTTAAACTAAATTTATGCTTATTATTCTTACAGTAAAATGGTCAAATTAATTCAACATCATTTCTAATTAGTTTAGCAGAGTCATAAGAATATTTTTTGTCAGATGTTTCTGTGGAAATTAATGCTTCAACTTTTTCTTAAAAACGAGCCTGGCTTCCTGCGTGTTCCTCGAATCTTATGTAATGTATATGTATATATATATATATATATATATATAATATATATATGTATACTAACTACTATATATATATATATATATATATATATATAACTCATATAAATTTCAACCTTAATGCAATAATATATAGCTCCCTGTATTATATATATATAATATATAACTCTCTCTTATCTTATAACCATAATATATATATATATATCTTATACTTTATATATATCTTCTATATATATATATATTAGTAGTAATATTTAGTAATAATAATACTTATATATATATATAATATATATATATATATATATATATATATATACAAATACTATATATATATAATAATATACTATATAACTACTATATAATATATATATATATACTCCCATATATAACATATATACAGTATATATCGATATATATATGCCACTATATAAGCATATATATATAACACTATATATATATATATATACGTAATAATATATATATATAATATATATATATATATATTATATATATATGTAATAATATATGTATAGCAATAATATATATATATATGTAGTAGTAACATAAATATATATATATAATAATCTTCTTAACTAATAACATATATATATAATAGCCAATAATAATATATATATATATATACTTTATAATAATAAGCAACAACAATAATAATATATATATAGCAACTTTATCAGCCGCGCTTAAAAACATATATATGTTTATATATATATATATGTTACACCATAATAATAACTGTATGTATATATATATATATATATATATCTCATATACTACTTTCCTTAGCAATATATATATATATATATATACCATATATATACATACTCTTATATATATATATATATATATATATATATATATATATATATATATATATATATATATATATATATATATATATATATATATATATATATATATATATATATATATATATATATATATACGCTCAGGTAATACACAATATAAGATATAAAAGTGATGGATTTTACACATTTATTTAGCAATAAATTAGAATTTAAATGGTATATTTTGGTACCAAAATACAGACTGTTTCTTAATAATGATTATTATTTATTTTTATAAAGTAAAATGTTATTTTAATTATTTTTTTGTAGATTATTCAACTGTTATTTAATTCAATTCAATTCAATCAATTCAATTCTTTAATTACTAAATTTATGCTTAT
>JABUQX010141083.1:22500-27500 GCA_015478945.1 Trachelipus rathkii
TAGGAAACCCTCCACGATGCCTGTTTATCGGTTTACTCTGACTCGCAGCCAGTTCACTCTCCTCCATCACTTTCTCACCGTAGAGCCTATACCTCTTCCATCTTGTTACTATGACGGTATCACCAACCCCAAGTTTAATCCTAGGTTCATCAGTACACGGAGGATGACAACAGGTTCCAAAACCTTTTGTACATGGGAACCAGTAACCAGAGAAAGATTCGATGATCATATATTCGCGGCTTCTAGCCCTCTTTTCAGCCTTTTGACCCATTTGTTCAACAGTTAATGTGTACTGATGACAATCGTCTCTGACAGGCCAATAATATCCATCTCCAGCAAGTTTCCCTTTGCAATTTATGACCTGAGTGAAATTATTCCACCGACCCAAATCATATGGATAAATGAAAGGTTTGTCATATTTTCGACGTCTGTATATTGCTTTTTCTAGTATCCAGTCCTCTATACCAGTTCGATTGCGAAGGATGCCTCGTAACTAAAAATATAAAAGCATTCCTACTGCGATAACAACACCAATGGCCAATCCCAAAACAAACATATTTGAAACAAGACCAAATAGGCTCATAGAAATATAATCTAACATTTCTTTATTGTTGTTTAATACTTAATGGAAGAGTGAAGGTTAATAGAGTCCCAATCATTATTGATCCTTGAGCACATCCAACAACCGCAAAGAATAAAAATAATTTAAATGATCCATGATTCATATGCCCGACACAATTGTTTATCCAAGGGCAATGGTGATCCATCTTCATGTTGCATGATCCGCATTTTCTACAATGGTGAGCTCTAGGTGGCTTATATCCCTTGGCAAACAGCGCAAAATTGGAGAAACTGGCAGTCTCTTCAATTTCAGTTTTCCATCCTTTTGTTACAGAACCTGGTCCCTGTGAACATAGCTTTCATGAAGAAACAAAGGTAAGAACTGCAAAAATAACAAATGTAGAAAGAATATAGTTCGGCCAATAGTGCCCATAGGCCACAACTAGGAAGATATGGAACAGTTGTCATGGTAACTGCCTTAATAATACCAAGTGCAATAAGGGTCCTACAATGCCATGCTCTTTTCGTGGTCCAATGCACATCTTGGGCTGGGGGAATAGGTTATTAATGTTATATAATAATATAATAATAATATAATAATAATAATAATAATATATATATATATATATATAATATATAATATAAATAATATATAATAATAATAATAATATAATAATATAATAATAATATAATAATAATAATATAATATATATAATATAATAATAATATATATAACTCATATATATATATTTAATAATAATAATATCTATATATATAACTACTCTTTAATAATATAATAATAATAATAATAATAATAATAATAATAATAATAATAATAATAATAATAATAATAATAATATAAAAATAATAATATAATAATAATAATAATAATAATAATAATATAATAATAATAATAATATATATATATATATATTATATATATATGTTGCTATATAATAATAATAATATAATAATAATAATAGCATAATAATAATATAATAATATATATATATATATATATATATATATATAACATATATATATATATATATATTACCCCCTCGTTTGAAAAGGGCATTGCCCGTGAGTGGTGGTATCGTAGCAAAAAAATATATATATATATATAATTAGGGATGTACCGATAGTAAGTATTCGGTATTCGGCCTATTCGGCCAAAATGCCGAATATTCGGTATTCGGCTTTTGGCCGAACTATTCGGGCCGAATATTGAGCTTTATAAACAATAAATTACGTCAACATAAGGGAAAGTTATTTCAATATAAAATTGAAATTTTAGAAACTTTATTTCCAAAAAAATAAAAATATAGCCAAATTTTGTAGCCAGTATGGCGAAAATCTTTGTCATTTGTCAGATCCTATAAGGGCCTTTGACAATATTCTAAAAAATGATTTAGTGATACGGGATAATGGGCCAAACATGGTAGCTGGTATAATTAAGGGAGAGTGGCTTGCTACCAATTTCATGTTTATTCACATGTTGCAACTATACATTCACGATTCAATATTATGTCAGAAGTCTGTTAAAGATATTTTATTTACTTGCAGAAGCATATCTCTCATTTTCACCATTCAGCAGCGGCAGCTGCAAGCTTAAAATTTTACAGATGCAGCTGAATGTCAAACAACATAAATTAATTCAAGACATTTCTACATGCTGGAACAGAACTTATGATATTCTTAAAAGATTGTTTGAACAAAAGTTCCCCTATCCATATACTTCTGAATGCAATCAGAAAATGTTGACTGTTTTCAGTGAGGTATTCCATTTGCCAGGCCATTTGGGCCGGCCTCCCCATAAACAATCATTAAGCGTTGATGTTTGCAGTCGCCAGCGTCCCTTCCATTTAGCAATAAATCTGATATTTTTAAATAAGGCAATTAAAAGCAAAATGAATAATTACCCTCGTTGAAGAGCTTAAGAAATCAGTAGAAAAAAAAGACTTTCTAAGTTTCATTTGTGTGTAGCTACTTTCTTAGATCTGCGATTCAAGCTAATTTTTCAACATGAATCAGATGAATCAGTAAAAATATGGTCGTTGAGGCATGGAAATTTATGCTCCTGACTCTTCTGCTGATGATGATTTACGTAGTGGGGAAAGAAGTGAAGCTGAAGGTTCCATTTTCACTTCTTTAATGAAATTGTAAAGGGATTGTGGTATCATATCAGGCAGGAAAACGAAGGAATAGTAGAAGTCCCATTCTTTTTACGATGTCTCTATTATACATAAAGTAAAAAGGCTACATACGGAATTACATGAAATAAACAAATATATAAGTTTGCCTACTTTGACCAGTGAAGACAATGATATTCCCTTCAATTGGTGGAAAAACACTGGAAATAGTTTTATGAATTTGAAAAAACTAGCAATAAAATACCTTTCAACTCCACCGTCATCAGTCGAAAGTGAAAGAATATTTAGAACAGGAGGAAATATTTATGAAGCCACAAGAAATAGGTTATCCCCTGAAAATGGAGAACTGCTAATGTTCTGTCATTTTAACCTTAGAGCTTATTCAAATGAAGTTTAGTTTAATATCTTTAACTACGAAACTTTTCAATCTTCATTTAATTATTTTTAATATGTGAATGGTTTTCCATTCTTACATTATTATTTATGTTTGTTTTATTACTTTAATATAACACAGGTAAACATGAAATTTCTTGGACGGGGTTTCGCAATTGATTATTGATGTGCTGATTCCAAAAATGTAATCGGTTTTTGCATATCACATCGCATTTGTGAAATATTGTGTGTAACACAGATTTGTAAAATTTTATGATTTTTACCTTTTTCAAGAGGGTCTATCACAATATATATATATATATATTATATATATATATATATATATATATATATATATATATATATATATATATATATATATATATATATATATATATATATATATATATATATATATATATATATATATATATATATATATATTGGATATATGAAGGAGAGAAACAAATCGCAATGATATGATACATGTCTTTGATAGATATATGTTAAACATATAATACAACTATGAAAAAAGAGTAATATGGGACAACAATGAATGTAATAGAAGGAATGGGTTTAGTTAATGTAAACATACCTAAGATGGTAGTAACTTTCTCTTCGTAGACGATCTACTGTGCATAGCGTCTGGAATATCCCTCATCAAGCTCCAACAATAGTCGGCCATCATATTGATCACTTGTCCTGGTAACGTCCTTCCATGAACTTTAGATCTTGATGGAAGCGTTCACCCTGCTCATCACTAGCATCGCCTAACATCGGAAATTTTCTTAGGTGAGAATGTAAGTAGTGCAACTTTATACTCATTCTACATCCATGAGAATGAAAACTGTCTAGCAGTTCCTGTACAATGTTAGTGGTTCTCGGCTTTCATGTTCCCCAGAAAATTCTGTGCTACATCTGAAAAAGAAATCCACGCTCTTGCCTCTAACACAGTCATTGTTGTAGCAAAGGCAGCATCACGGAGGAGTGTCCGTATTTGTGGGCCATCAAATATCCCAGCTTTTCTTCTCTCGTCACTCAGACCAGGAAACGTTGAACATATAGCGGAAGCATTCACCATCATGGTCAAGGGCCTTCACAAATTTTTCATCAAGCCAAGTTTTATGTGTAGTGGAGGTAAGATGATGTTTTTCTCTCTGTACAAATGGTTCACGTACGATGTTCCTGTCGCCTGGCGTCAAGGTTTCCATCGGTGGCCATTCTCTTTTGGCCCAATAGCACAGGAAGCAGGTATATTTGGTGAAACCTGCTTGCTTACTGAGCAAAATGTTTACCATTTTGAGGTCGACGCATATTTACCATCCATGTACCAGATATTGTAGCCTCTCTCTCCAAACTGTCTTGATTTTTGCATACTCCTCTCTCATCTGTACCGAGTACCCTACTGGAACCGTAAGCATACCTGTAGCCGTTGTGTAACAACACACTTTAAACTGCTTTTGGAAGTGTCAATAAACAGTCGCCACTCACCTGCCCCATAGCGAGTAGTAGGCCTGCAACTTCACTGCAATACACAAGGTTACCATCTGACTGGAAGAGCCTCCGCAGCTCTGCTTCTCTGTTACGATAAAATGTTACTCTTGTGCCATGGTCCAGTAGTCATTTTTCATGCAACCTCGAAACCAACAGCTCAGGACAACTTCGGCAAATACAACTCTCATACAAGATCGTTCAGTTCACCCTGGGTGAACAATGACGGACCATCCGACTGTATTTCAGATGGATGATAGACATCATCAGGTCATTGGCATCCATACATGTAGACGTACTAAAGTTACCACATGCTTCCCGAATATCGACCGCAGTAAACTTGCTGCTACTGTAGATATATGCGGAAGGTAACGTCTATACAGCTACGTAGTGCGCACATGAATTTTGTCATTCCTAGGGAAT
>JABUQX010141083.1:32500-40760 GCA_015478945.1 Trachelipus rathkii
ACTGCCCACATCATCCATGATCTATTGATCATAGATCTATTGATCCCATTGTCTATTATGATCTATTGATCCTGATCTATTGATCTATTGATTTATTGATCTATTGATTCAAGTCATATTTTGTATAACATATTTATTTTTATTTTATTTTCTTAAAAAATATATATATATTTTACTAAATTTTTATTCTTTTTATGTTTATAAATTTGCGTTTTTACACCATCTAAAGCAGTAAATCAGTAAATCAAACCACCAACCCCACCCCTCCTCCCCTCCTCCCACCCATGATCTATTGATCTATTGTTTCAAGTCACATTTCGAGTATCATTTTGGATAAAAATAACATAAAAATAAGTTCTTTATGCACTGATCAACGAATATATGCTAACGTAACTCAGTTTCTCATTAATAAAGCTAACATATGCATACTTTAACGACAAACCTAACATACCTTAAGCACGAATAAACTGCTAACATTAACAAAGTTCCATACTTAACAACAGTAAAGTAACTAACAAAGCATACAAAAACGTAGCCTATTCACACTTTGTCAAGCATATCTCTAACATTTCAATCTTATTCTTAATCTTTGCGTATTTAACAGAAATTTTATGTAACTTTATCATTACTAATACTGACCAACGAATATATGCTAACGTAACAAGTTTTACATTAACATAATATTTAACGAAAATTTATCATAACCTTACTTAACTCTCATAATCAACGAATAATTGCAAACATAACAAAGTTTTATCCAAACATAACATAAAAATAAGTTCTTTGAATAAAATATCATAGTAAAGTGTAATAGTTTACTGATCTAAAAACAGTAAATCAGTAAATTAATAAAATCAAACCACCCGCCCCACCCTCCTAACCATTTTACCCTTCCCACGATCTATTGATCTATTGATCTATTGATTCAAGTGTATTAAATGTTTAGATAAACATAACATAAAAGTTAAGTTCTTTATATACTAACCAACGATTATATGCTAACGCAGTGGTGCCCAACCGTAGCTCGCGGGTGACATGTTGCTCGCGTACTTTGTTCACAATGTGAAACGCGACTTGTGTATTCAAGTTTATCACGTTTATTAAATAGTTTTAGAATTTATATATCGTGATCCCATGGTCTTTTAGTGACTATGGGAGTCTTGTGTGGTAGCGCTTGACATATCTAAGGCTTCTGACAGGGTATGACACGCATCGCTACTCTCTAAGCTACCTTCCTTTGGATTTCCTCCTTCGCTTTGCTTACTCTTGTCTAGTTTTCTTTTAGATCGTTCCATTTCAGCTCTTGTTGATGGAGCAACCTCTTCCTCCTTTCTTGTTAATTGTGGTGTTCCTCAGGGTTCTGTTTTATCTCCACCTTTATTCCTACTTTTCTTTAACGGTCTTCTTAGCTGGACTTCTAACTCTGTTCACTTATGCTGCTGAGCCAACTCTCCATTCCTCCACTCATTTCAAATGTGCTCCCTCGTTTGTATCTAGAGTTGCCTCTCATCTACAGTTTTCCGATTCAATTCTTGCCGATGTGGTCGAGATTTCTCAGTGGGCTAACCGCATTCTTGTGAAATTCAATCTTTAAAACTCAACTTCTTCATATCTCCCTCTCTAAAACACCTCCCAACTTTCCTATCACCTTCGACAGCTCTAATGTCTCACCTGTAAACAACATAAATATTCTTGGACTGAACATAAATAGTGTGTGGTCTTGGGGGCCTCATATCAAATCAGGTGCCCAAAATAGTCTCAATAAACTGGAAATTCTGTTCAAATTGAATTTTCTTTACTCAGTAACTCAGTTAGATAAGAGTCTTATTCGCCCTGTATGGAATACGTTTATCACATTTGGGGTGGATCCGGTTCCACCCTCCTTTAGTGTTGAGGCTAAGGTTAAGAGACTAATAAACTGTCCAATACTTTCTAATTCCCTTGATCCTCTTTCTCTGCGAGGTGATATTGGTGCCCAATCTCTTTTCTATAGGTATTACAACGGCAGGTGCTCGAGACAATTGACCTCTCACATTCCTCCATCACTGCGTCGCCCCCGTAGCACAAGAGGTGCCTTGTTCTCACATGAAAATTGTGTGAATATTGGAAACTCAAGGATCACTCGTTGTGGTGCCTCCTTCTTTCCAGCCACATCCGTTTTGTTGAACTAATTGTTTTCATCCATTTTCCTGCAACATTCAATCTTCCTCTATTTAAGTCCTGCGTCTGCACTTATGAGAATTGCGTTAGACAATGGACTGGGTGAATACATTACTTTTCGTTTTTTTCTTTTCATTCTTTTTTTTTTGTTTTACCCCCTCCATTGGAAAAGAGCCCTGCCCGTGAATGGTGGCAACGTATATATATATATATATATATATATATATATATATATATATATATATATATATATATATATATATATATATATATATATATATATATATATATATATATATATATATATATATATTAATAATAATAAATTTAATGGTATTATTGATCGTCGTCCTATGTGTGGCTCGCCTAAAATTTTTAAATTCTTAATTTGCTCGCGATAGAAAAAGGGTGGGGCACCACGGGCCAAGGGAACAAAGTTTTGACATCAATAAAGCCATATCGTAACATGAGACCACAAATATAATGTATAAAGACAAAAAGATAACATACCTTACGCACAGATAAACAACTAGCATTAACAAAGTTCCATACTTAACAACATTAAAGTAACTAACATGGCATATTTGCTCATTTATCAGTTTTCAAGAATGTCTTGCTCTAATTAGTTTATTGTATTATATTAGATTATATTGTGTACAAGAGCTTGTGTGTGTTTGTTTGTACTGATTGAATGACTGGTCAGAGTAGATGTGGGGGTGGGCGCAGGCGGGGGTTCTCTCTAACTCTCAACCCAGCATTTTATTACTGTCTGAGATCCAGCTAACTAGGGATTCTTTTTCAAATAAACTTAATATCTCTAACTAGAGCTTTTTCTATAATTTCCGTCTAAATGGTGGTTCTATGCCTATATAAACATAAACACTCCTGTAACACGTCTCGAGAATCTTGAATCTCTTAACTTCGATGTTATGTGGCTTAAAATCTTTCTCCCTACTACTATACATTGTCTTGTGTTTCTGCACTACTCTCCTAATGGAACAATTTTCATTCTTTTTGACTATCTTCACTTCTCCTTGAGACTGTACTTCCTTTATCTCATGCAGGTTTTCTGTTGGGGATTTCAACGTACACCACACTAAGTGGTTGGGCTCCTCTCACAACTGATGCAGGTGGGAGGCCAAAACATTCAGTATTACGATCTGGAACAGTTAATTAAAGAACCTACACACATTCAGATCCTAACCAATTCTTGAACACGCTTGACTTATGTTTCAACACTACTCCTTCTCATTATAAATACACCATTTCCTCATATTGGTAACTCTGACCACAATCTTATAGCTCTTAATTATAATACTTTTTCCAGCAGCTCCACCATGCTCTAAACGTAATTTCTGGTACTTTAATTGGGCTAATTGGGAACATTGCCTTGTTTTGGCTAGCTATACTTGGAATGATCTTGCTTTGACTCGGGGAGATGCCTCGGTCACCGCTGAAAAGGGGGGCCGTAATCACCGATGGGATGAGCAGGTTCATTCCATCTTCAACAAAATATTTTTCTCCGAAAAATCCATGGTTTGATGGAGCTTGTTCTCGCGCCATTCTGGAGAGAGAAATGCGTATCTGGCATGGAAAAACCCTCGTTCTTCTACCACTCTAACTAATTTTCTGCACGGAATCATTGCAGGGAAAATATTCGACCGGATAAGTGCACTTTAAAAGAAAAAGGGACAACCCGCGTGGTCCTCCTTTTGATAAAAATTTTTGCTCTTCCAAAAACATCTCTAACAACTTTTGTAAATATGCTTTTCCTCCCTTTATTTGCTCTGTTGTTAACTCTCCTTCTGAAAAGGTCAATCTCTTCGCCTCTTTTTTCATCTAATTCTACCCAGGACGATTCTGGCTTACCTCCTCCTACTCCTTCTCTCAGGTTTCCCATGGGTCTTTCAATGTTTACACACGATCGTGTGCATGAGATCCTGAGATCTATGAACGCCAGGAAGACTAGCGACGAATGGTATTCCTCCCCGTGTTTTGAGGGAGTGTGCTTCTGAGCTGGCGCCTGTCCTCGTTCAACTCTACTCTCTATGTCTTAATACTAATACTTTTCCTCAGTGCTGGAAGAGCGCATATGTCCAACCGATCCAGAAAAAAGGTAGCCGCTCTGATCCTTCTAACTATCGCCCTATAGCTCTCACTTGTATTCTATCTAAAACTCTTCTTAACTCTCATTTCCTGGATCATCTGGAGTCTCATTCCCTTCTTTCAGATCATCAGTATGGCTTTCGTCGTTCGAGGTCAACTGGTGACAAACTTTCCTATCTAACTGATTTATGGTCTTCTGCCCTTAGGGACTATGGGGAGTCTTGCGTGGTGACGCTTGACAAATCAAAAGCTTTTGACCGGGTATGACACGCGTCACTACTTCTCCCCTCCTTTGGGTTTCCTCCTTCTCTTTGCTTACTCTTGTCTAGTTTTCTCTCCGATCGCTCTATATCAGCACTCGTTGATGGAGCGTCCTCTTCCTCCTTTCCTGTTAACTGTGGTGTTCCGCAAGGTTCTGCTCTATCTCCAACTTTATTCCTACTTTTCATCAACGATCTCCTCAGCTGTACTTTAACTCTGTTCACTCTTATGCCGATGACTCAACTCTTCAATCTTCCACTCCTTTCAAATCTGCTCATTCCTCAACTTCTGGCTTCCTCTGTTTTCCAACTTTCCGAATCCATTCTTGGCTTGATCTGGATGGGATCTCCCAGGAGTCACAACATTGTAAATTCAACTCTTTAAAAAACTTCAGCTTCTCTACATCTCCCTCTCAAAAACACCTCCTATTTCCTTCGACGACTCTAGCGTCTCACCTGTGAATAACATAAACATTCTGTCTAAATTATCTTGGAAACCTCATATTACAATGGTTGCTAAGGTGGCCTCAAAGAAGCTGGGAGTTCTGTTCAGGTTGCGGGATTTTTTTTCCTCTGAACAGTTACTTCAAGTTATATAAGGGCCTTATTCGCCTTTGTATGGGAGTACTGTTCTCACATTTAGGGGGCTCAGCTCCCACCTTCTAATGAGCAGGGTTAAAGGTCTAAAGCTGAGGACAGTAAACTGTCCCTACTTTCAAACTCCCTTTATCCCCTTTCTCTACAACCTAACTTTCAAACTCTATCTCCCTTTCTCTACAACAACAGTGGGTACTCAGAAGAGTTGACAGCTCGTATTCCTTCCTCCATCCATTGCGTCCTTGGCAATAAAGAGGTGCCATCGCTCTCATGGTTTTACGTGGTATTGGAAACCCCAGACTTACTTGTTCATTGTGGTGCCCACTCTTTCTTTCCAACTACTTTTGTTCTGTGGAACTCCTTGCCTTCTTCTGTTTTCCAACTATATTTAATCTTCCTCTCTTTAAAGCCAACGTCTGCGCTCACCTGAAAGATTTGCGTTAGGCTGGGATTAGGTGGGTTTTCATGTTTTATCTTTCGCCCCTCCTTGAAAAGGTCCTGGCTCGTGAGTGGTGGTTACCTGTAAAAAGAATACAAAACGTAACCTATTCACACTTTTTCAAGCATATCTCTAACATATCAATGTTAATTTTACATTAACATGGTAATATTTAACAAAAAATTATCATAACCTTGTCTAATTATCATACTGACCAACGAAAATTTAAATAACAATGCTAGTTTGACATTAACATAGTAAAATTTAAAACATTTACCATAACGTTACCTACATATAAACCCCAACGAATAATTGCAAACATAACAAAGTTTTATCCAAACATAACATAAAAATAAGTTCTTTGAATAAAATATCATAGTAAAGTGTAATAGTTTACTGATCCTAAAACAGTAAATCAGTAAATCAGTAAATCAAACCACCCGCCCCTCCCCTCCCCTCCCCTCCCACCATTCCCTCCTCTCCCCTCCCCCCCTTCCTTCCGCAGTCTATTGATTCAAGTCAAATTTGGGGTATCATTTTGGATAAACATAAAATAAGTTCTTTATACACTAATCAACGAATATATGCTAACGTAACAAAGTTTTACACATTAATAAAGCTAACATATCATAACCTGAACTAAGAATATAATGTACAACGACAAACTTAACACACCTTACGCACGAATAAACAGCTAACATTAATAATTCCATAACAACGGTGAGTGACTGGCATGAGTATGCAAGGCAATCCTATTTAACTCCCAACATCTTAACATATAATGTTAATTTTTTACGTGCTTTATGGTAATGGCTAACAATTTATCATGACTGTCCCAAAATTATCCTTTGACCTACGAATATATACTAACGCAACAAAGTTTCATTAACATAGTAATATTTAACAAAAATTTATCATAACCTTACCTAACTATCATAATCCCCAACGAATAATTGCAAACATAACAAAGTTTCATCCAAACATAACATAAAAATAAGTTCTTTGAATAAAATATCAAAGTAAAATGTAATAATTTACTGATCCTAAATCAGTAAATCAGTAAATCAGTAAATCAAGCCACAAGCCCCATCCCTCCCCCCTCCCCTCCCACCCTTTCATGATCTATTGATTCAAGTCATATTTCGAGTATCATTTTGGATAAACATAACATAAAAATAAGTTCTTTATATACTGACCAACGAATATATGCTAACGTAACAAAGTTTTCACATCAATAAAGCTAACTAACTAAGAATATAATGTATAACGACAAACCTAACATACCTTACGCACGAATAAACTGCCAACATTAACAAAGTTCCATACTTAACAACAGTAAAGTAACTTACATTGCATACAGAACGTAACCTATATCAATGTTGTGCATACAAAACTCAATCTCCACTTTTCCAACATATCATCAGCAGCTAAAGCAGTATTATCTAACAAAATCCCTTAACAAAGTGTCCAACCTATCAAAGATACCAGCATCTTGAACTATGAATTGATACTACCTTCATCAAAGGTATCAAATATAACATCATTTGAACTATGAATAAAAGTAGACATTAGCAAAATTCTCAGTCAAACCTAACATTACTCCTTAAAAGCTTTCAAGCTTAACTAAGCCCTCATTTCTAACACATCATCACGCAGCTAACACAGTAATATCTTACATAACTTATCATTTTCCAACAAATCTATTATATCATAACCTAATTAACAAATTGAACTACGAATAAATGCTTAAATTAACAATGTGTACAGCCTATCAAAGACAAGATATTTTTCAAATTTACATTAAATATCAAATTTAACTTAAGCAAAGTTACATGAACGTGTCAAAGTAGTACATAACTCTAATCATTTCCGTCAAATATGTCTCTTACACCCTAACAAACTAACCTACCTAGCAATAATAGGGTTAATAGAACTTACTAACAACACTGTGTTACTTAAACATATCATCGTGTGCATGTCTTCTTAGACATAACATACCTTACGACAATGGTTCCTAACATAACCGGAACAAATATTATTTTATTATCACATACACGAACATTATTATTATTATTATTATTATTATTATTATTATTATTATTATTATTATTATTATTATTATTATTATTATTATTATATTATTATTATTATTATTATTATTATTATTATTATTATTATTATTATTATTATTATTATTATTATTATTATTATTATTATTATTATTATTATTATTGTATGTGTCATGCCATTATTATTATTATTATTATTATTATTATTATTATTATCATTATCATTATCATTATCATTATCATTATCATTATCATTATCATTATCATTATGATTATGATTATGATTATGATTATGATTATGATTATTATTATTATTATTATTATTATTATTATTATTATTATTTTATTATTATTATTATTACTTTTATTATTATTATTATTGGTTAAAATTATTACTAAAAAAGCTGTTGATTATTATTATTATTATTACTATCTGCAAAAAGTTAAAAAATATTGTACCTCTTTCCATTCTTAGAAAAATATACTATGCATTTACACCCCATTTACTATACTGTCTTCCTATTTACGGAACCGCAAATAACTCAGTTATCCATCCTGTAATTGAGATAATTCATAAGCAGCTTATTTGCATCATAAGTAATTCAATAGATTTTTACAGCCATACACAA